>JAWNNU010001644.1:0-295000 GCA_035044585.1 Scaptomyza polygonia
AGGCCTGCTTTTTTTGAATGTTAAATTCTCTAAGAATTTCTCAGTGCTATTGTGGATATATTGTTTAACAGTATATATGCAAATAATTGCATATTTTCATTAGCGTGAGTTTGCGCTAATTTAACAATTGAGAAATTGCTTGAACTATAAATAGTTTATTGAACTACATGTCCACAGTCGCACTTATATTTTGTTAGTGTGTCCAACATTCGCTAGTTCATTATCTTATTATTCATAAATCCCGTTATAATTCATTGCAAGAAGGTTTGGGTATGCGTGTATTCGAACAAACCGAAAACTGAATTGCGGTGGACGATGAATGTTAAATTCTCTAAGAATTTCTCAGCGCTATTGTCGATATATAGTTCAACAGTATTTATGCAAATAATTGCATATTTTCATCAGCATTAGTTTGCGCTTATTTAACAATTGAGAAATTGCTGGAACTATAAATAGTTGATTGAACTACATGTCCACAGTAGCACTTATATTTTATTAGTGTGTCCAACATTCGCTAGTTCATTATCTTCTTATTCAAAAATCCCGTTACAATTATTTGCAAGTATGTGTGGGTATGCGTGTATTCGAACCAGACGATAACAGAATTGCGGTGAACGATGAATGTTAAACACTCTAATAATTTCTCAGTGCTATTGTGGATATGTTGCTCAACAATATTTGTGCAATAATTGCATATTTTCATTAGCATAAGTTTGCGCTAAGTTTACAATTGAGAAAAAGTTTTCATTATAAACAGTTGATTGAACTACGATCTACATATCCACAGTAGCACTTATATTTTATTAGTGTGTCCAACATTCGCTAGTTTATTCTTTTATTATTCAAAAATCCCGTAATAATTATTTGCAAGTATGTGTGGGTATGCGTGTATTCGAACCAAACGATAACAGAATTGCGGTGAACGATGAATGTTAAATTGTCTTAAAATTTTTCAGCGCTATTGTCGATATATTGTTCAACACTATATATGTAAATAATTGCATATATTCATATTCATCAGCGTTAGTTTGCGCTAATTTAACAATTGAGAAATTGCTGGAACTATAAATAGTTGGTTGAACTACATGTCCACAGTCGCACTTTTATTTTGTTAGTGTGTCCAACATTCATTAGTTCATTATCTTATTATTCAAAAATCCCATAATAATTATTTGCAAGTATGTGTGGGTATGCGTGTATTCGAACCAAACGATAACAGAATTGCTGTTGACAATGAATGTTAAATTCTCTAATAATTTCTCTGTGCTATTGTGGATAGGTTGCTTTATTTGCAATAATTGTATTATTTTTATTAGCGTAAGTTTTCGCTAATTTAACAATTGAGAAATGGCTTCAATAGTGAGTTGTTTAGACTACATATCTACAATAACACTTATTTTTTATTAGTGTGCCCAACATTCGCTTGTTCATTATTTTATTATTCAAAAATCCCGTTATAATTCTTTGCAAGAATGTTTGGGTATAAAGGTGTTCTATTCCGCTGTGGCGGTGTAGTTAGGTTTCGAAGAGAGCAGTGAGCAAGAGAGAAATAAGAAAGAGACAGCTATGACTTCATATACCACACTGCTCTTGCTAGTGTTATCGTTAGCTGCAGCAAATAAATAGAATGCATTTTTTTAAAATAATTTTTTATTTAACAATATAATACTAAAACTTAAGTAATAGTTTTAAATACTACATTTACAAAAATATTGTTTCGTCGTTTTCTAATATTTAATCAACGAATTTTCCGCAACACAACTGCTCACTTTAAAGTGTCAATGCATACTGCCAAAGGCTAAGTACGGCCAAAGAGAGGAGGAATTCGGAATAGAACACCTTTATATTGTTTCACCATGCAGCAAAGAGGGGACGACGCACTGAATCACAAAGAAGATATTGACCAGACAAATTAAATTTACGCGGCTGCAATAAGCAAAACGAACTGCAGCAGACAACATCATAAACAGCTGACGAAAAATTAGGATTAGGACTGACGCAACTAAAATAAGATGACGTAACTAAAATGTATGTATAATATTGGAAATGTTTTATGTATTATGTAGTGAGAAGTGAATGTAACCTATAAATATGTTTTTTACTTTAAATAAAAAAAGAAAAAAATCAGACTCCGTGAAGAAGGCGACAAAGTCGCCGAAACGCGTAGGGGGACAATTAAATTTAAATGGATTGATTTTAAATTAGAATAAAACTACTGTCTTGAACAACCCAATAACAAATTTTAGAGTTTTGCCTCAATCTGCTTGATACAGTCCAAGTTTTAAGGGTAGTATAAACTTAATATGAACTTTGTGCAATTGACTAGCAAAACTTGAGATTCTTTAGTATTGTTTCAATTGTACATGTTTGTTTATATTCTAGCATAAACAATTCATATATATATTAAAATCATTATTAAAGTTTTCATTGATAATTATTGAATGTTGGTTCAAGGGGTATTTACTCTTTGTGCAGTTTGTGCGTCTCAGCAACGACAAGCCAGCACGTTGTTGTTTTGTTCAGTTTCCCTTTGCGTTCAGCGGCCCGTCGATTAAAGGAGTGGCGGCGGGCAGCGGACAGCAAGAACGGTAAAAAGTTGTTGGTACATATTGTATGAAAGTGCGTTTGAAACATATATTTCTTGCTGTGCCTGCTTATCGAGGCTTTTGTTATCTATACTAATATATAAAGCTGAAGAGTTTGTTTGTTTGTTTGTTTGAACGCGCTAATCTCCGAAACTACTGGTGCGATTTGAATAATTCTTTTTTTGTTGGATAGTCCAAGGCTATAGGCTAAATAACATTACGCTATGACCAATAGGAGCAAAGACAGAGCGGTAAATGTGTAAAAAACGGGGAAAATTATTCATTTTTGAAGGCTTTCTTTGCGTGCGCTGCGAAAACGGTTCAAGATACACAAAAAATATGTATGAAAGAATTATTCCTCTATACATGACTAAAAAAAAGTCCGCGACGGCATATGTCTATCTTTTAAGGTTTAGTCACAATGACCGTTTTTATGGTACCAAATTTGGTCGAAATAATTTGTTTAAGTTGTATCAACATAATAATATTAATCTTTATTCAAATATAAATATAAATATGTTGTTGGTTAAGAGTACTTCATTGTGAATAAAATTGTCTTTGACATAGCTTAATTTCAACAAAAAACTTTAAAGATTACAATGATAAATAACTCCGAAACAAAACCAACTCGCTCTCTGCGCTCACTGCGCTGGCCGGCGCGGCGGGAGAGAGGCGGTGCTTGCGGGCAAGCCGGGAGGGGGGTGCAGCTCTACGAGATACCATGCCGCGCGGCCCACTCGCGCGGTCGGCTCCCTACTGAACGGTTGAATACAGCGCTAATTTGTTAATGCGATATAATTATCATCGTAATATTACTTTTTAAATAAATAGTTTGGAACTCGAAAAAAAAACATAGGTTTTATCCTAAAAATTCTGCGGAAACTCGACCATTCCGAAAATCCCGCAAGAACGGGAACTATGTGGGAAAAACCAAAAATCTGCCGGAAGTCACTATTCCACGCGGACGAAGTCGCGGGCAAAAGCTAGTTTGTAATATTTTTCATTTTTCTGTGTCAGCGGCAAACGCGCGCTTACATTTACATATGTACCAATGCACTACTGAATACACTTTCGTAATTTGTGTACATCTTTGCATAACTCTATGAGGCGTGTGAGTAACTAAAAAAAAAAGTATAAATTGGGTTTTAAAGGCGCTTCGGGTACTCTCCCATATAGTCTAGTGATAAGGGTGCCTGACTCTTATCAGGGAGTTCCGTGTTCAAATCCCAGTATGAGCAAATGAATGAATTTTAATGTTTAAGCCAATTTTTAAGTTTTTTTTTTTAACTAAAAACTTAAAATCAAACTAAAAAGTAAAAAATAAATATAGTTTGAAAAATATAAAAAAATACGCTTTTTAAAAACATTGAACTAAAAACTAAAAAAATAATTTCTAATGTAAGCTTAAAACATCGTAAAATTCTTGAATTATTGTCAAAAAAGCGTCTGGCGCTCGATACACGAAAAATATATCACAAAGCGCCCTCGCTTTTTTGACAATAATTCAAGAATGTTTCGATGTTTTAAGCTTACATTAGAAATTATTTTTTAAGTTTTTAGTTCAATGTTTTTAAAAAGAGTATTTTTTAGTTTTTTCAAACTATATTTATTTTAGTCAAGCGCAATAATGGGGGATGAAAATTAGTTTTGTGGATAAGTGTTTGCAGAAGCCTAGTTTTTAGCTCAGGATACTTGGTTGGCTAGGTGCATATCAGTTGCTAGTCCAAGTGTTTTGTGGGGTAGGACAGGTATCAAAAGTTTATAGAATACGTAAGGCAGGCAAGCTATCGTTCATATCCAAGAAACTTATTTATTGCAAAAATAACTAAATTTAATTAACTTTTCTTTTCTTTTTTATGCCAATATATAGCAATCAAACAGGTAAAAACAGGTGATAACACATCGCTCGTGAGTTCTAACACTCATTATTATTTTTTTGGAGTTTACTCCTTAAGAATCGATTTGCATATAAGTAGCCCGGTATGAAAAAATATGAGGAGTGAAATCAACTGAAGAAATTTTGTTACGTTTTTGTGAAAACTACCGCATGAAGAATGTTGGATACCCTTATAACATATTAAGCTGTTATGGATATGTTGTTCAACAATATATTTACAAACAATTGCATATTTTCATTAGCTTAAGTTTCCACTAAGTTAACAATCGTAAAAAAGGTTCATTTATAATTAGTTGATTGAACTACATATCCACAGAAGCACTTAAATTTTATTAGTGTGTCCAAAACTCGCTTATTCATTCCCTTATTATCAAGGAATACCGTTATTCGAACAAAATGAAAACAGATTAGCGGTGGGCGATGAATGTTGAAAACTCTTATAATTTCTCAGTGCTAGTGTGGATATGTTGTTCAACAATATATTTGCAATAATTGCATATTTTCATTAGCGTAATTTGGCGCTTAGTTAACAATTGAAAAATAGCTTCAAATATAAATAGTTGATAGAACTACATATCCATAGTAGCACTCACATTTTGTCAGTGTGTCCAACATTCCCTATTCCATTCACTTATTATTAAAGAATCCCGTTATGTTATTTCGAAAAAGAGTAAACTCGAGTCGTGCGTCGGAGCTGACACACACAAAATTTTTTTTTTTTTCTACTTTCTGACTTTTTCTTTATTGCTTACTAGATCAAAAGGCTTAAACGTAAATGCACGTTCAACAGCGAATTGAAAAGTAAATATCCTATGTTGAAAAGAGGGAAATATGACTGGGAAGTACAGTGAACGATTTGTTCTACAAATATTAACATTGCAAATATATGTATTTCCGACATTAGAGAGCACCTTAACACACAAAAACACAAAGCTTATTCGAATAGCCAAGCTAGTTGTTCAAACATCGAGGCATTCTTTGAAAAAAGTAGACCTAGCTCAGAAGAAAATCTCATTCGAGCAGCTGAAGGCGCAATGGCTTACCACACAGTCAAATACCACATGTTTTTGTATTGCAGGAATTCCCTTAACCAAGTAATGTTTTCGGAGTCAAATACGGCAAAAAACATGACATGTAATCGCACGAAAGCTACTGCTTTGTAAATAACGTGCTATGCCCTTTAAGGATTGCTGAACTCAAAAGAGATCTAAAAGTTGTTGCTTTTGTAAGTGTATCCACCGATGATAGTAATCATTATCATTCAGTATTTTGATAAAGAAAAAAAATGGCATCACATCGAATCTACTTCAAATCGAGTCTGTTGAAAATGAAACTTCTGACATAATTGTTGAAATTATTATGAAACAACGTCGGAAGCATAATCTTCTATCGAAGTGTTTAGCATTTTCTGGCGACAATTGCAACACAAACTTCGGCGGGAGCACTAGATTAGGGAAAAATGTCTTCTTTAAACTGAAAATTTACCTTAATCCAAATATTGTCTGCATCGGATGTTCTTCCCATATTCTTCATAATACTGTGCACCATGCATGTGACCTACTTCCTATTGACGTTGAGACGATGATATTAAAAATATTCAACTCTTTGTCAATTTATACAGCTGCTGAATCGGAATACAAGCATCTTTTATTTCACTCAAAAACACAATGGCTAAGTCTTTTTCCCGCAATATAAAGGTTTTTGAAAATGTACGAGGCCGTTTTGATCAACTTTTTTTTTGAAGATCCACTATCAGAGGCATATATGTTGCTCATTCATTCAGTGATGAAAGTTTTCCAAGGAAAAATAACTCCATTATCGAAACCAGATAATGGCGTCTCTGAATTTAACCTTAGAAGACAGAATTAAAGAAAACTTTGTACATCTCAAGGCCCAAAGTATTTTGAACAAACAAAAGGAAAGCACAAAAAACGAGTTTAAATAATGGTTCAGATTTGTACGCTGCCTCATTTTGAACAAACAAAAGGAAAGCACAAAAAACGAGTTTAAATAATGGTTCAGATTTGTACGCTGCCTCAAAGATTGTCTGATGGGATGGGGGTGCCAAAAAGCTCTCTTCCTTTCAAATTTGGTGACTCCAGCTCAAAGTTTGTAATAGGTTAGAGCAGGGTGGCTGAGGGTGGTATGGGGGGGCGTGGCATCAAAATTTTTGCTGCAGATCTCTATATGGTGGCAATGGCTATTTTAAATTTAGTGACTCTAGCTCAGAGTTAGTAATATAAAGGAGAAGGAGGGCTGGGGGTGTTAGTGGGGGGTCGTTAGTGGGGGGGGGGTGGTAATTGCGTGTTGCGTGGCATTGCCGCAGATCAATGTGTGATGTCAAATGCTATCCTCCTATCAAATTTGGAGACTCTAACTCAAAGTTAGTAAAATATGGTGGAAGGGAGGCTGGGGAAGGTATGGGGGAGCGTGGCATACAAATTTTTCTGCAGATCTGTGTTGTTTTATTTATTTCTTTATTTATTTATTGTCTGCTATAAACAGCTCAAAAGGTATGAAAATTAACGCAAAAATAAAATAAAATCTTATCAAATAATAAAATTAAAAGTAAAAAAATAATAAAAAGTTGGAAGTAAATCTGAAAGTAATATAAGGTAAAAATATTAAAAAGTTAACGTTTAAGCTTTAGGAAGTTCAAAAGAAAATAAGTGGTCCAACATTTGTTGCGTGCAATTGGAAAAACCCAATCATACCACAGGTAGATTAG
The DNA here is from genome assembly GCA_035044585.1 of Scaptomyza polygonia. Taxonomy (NCBI): domain Eukaryota; kingdom Metazoa; phylum Arthropoda; class Insecta; order Diptera; family Drosophilidae; genus Scaptomyza; species Scaptomyza polygonia. Next base: position 7,211 of record JAWNNU010001644.1, read on the forward strand.
TGATTAGTGGTTACGATTAACTAAAGAAAAATAGATAGATAGTTTTAGTACTGAAGTTGAGGTCTCCAGAGAGACAAGAGAATAAAGCTTGTTGTAGTTAGAACATATAAAACGAAATGGTTCATGAATGGAGCACCGATCGAGGCCACAAGCTAAAAAGATTTGGGTAGATCTTGGATCTTGGAACATTTATTTGATTTAGGAGAACTGATGAGTCGATTTCTCTATTAAGTAGATAAGTGATGAATAATTCTACGGTTCAACAGGGAAGGAAGATTAATTAAAAGAAGTCTACTTGAATATTGGGGTAGGTCTATTCCAGGAACCCAGTTAAAACATCTAAGCGCAAACAGAAAAAATTTCTTCTGCTCAGATTCAATTCTATCCTGGTGAATCCCGTATTGCGGGGACCACACACAAGATCCATACTCCAGGATGGGACGTACTAGGGATATATATATATATAGGGATCATTTAATTCTTTTGACCACCGCTTGATGAAGCCAACTACATTTATGGCCTTATTGACCATCGATGATATGTGAGATCAAATTTTAATTTGCTATCAAGAGTGATGCCTAAATCTTTAAGTGGTGAAGCATCGAACAAGTAGTGAGCAGTATGAGGGATACCTCTACAAAAAGACATGATTTTACATTTTTAACTATTTAAATTTAGTAAGTTATAGCGGCACCAGGCCGACAGTGCACCCAAGTCCGACTGTAGTAAGTTACATAGAGAATCATCATTATAGGTGAAACATAGCTTTACATCATCAGCAAACATATAAACACGAGAATTAGTTATAACAGCAGGAAGATCGTTAATAAAGAGATTAAATAGTAATGGTCCCACGTGACTCCCCTGGGGAACACCAGAGGTAACAAAAAATTTTTTGGATACTGAAGATTTAAAAACAACTTTTTGTGTTCCGCCACACAAGTACTTCGAAAGCCACGACAAGAGTTTTGCTGGAAATCCAATAATATCTAATTAATGAAGCAAGAAAGAATGTCAAACAGGATCAAATGCCTTACTAAAATCTGTATAAACGACTTCAATTTGATTTTATTTATGTAAGGGTTTGCAAAGTGAATTCGCACAGTATCTAAGTAGCCGGGTTTGATAGATTCAAGATAATTGGGACATATATGCAATTCGAAGTTTGAATCAAAAGGAAGAAGATCATTCAATTTTGTAAAGTTAGTTTTACGAAATTAATGGGTCTTTAAGGACCTTTTAGATGCTAGACTAGGTTTAACTGTTTCAGAGGAAAGTTCTAAGGTTGGATGGTAGGTATCTTCTGGTAGCACTAGACTGGATACTCTTCTTACATTACTACAATCAAAGTCAGAAACAAATATCAAATCTAACATTTTATTACTACAGTTATACACCCTGTTAATTTTAAGTAGGCCTAACTTTAGAAGGCCATCGATAAAATCATCAGAAAGGGCCGGGAATTGCGAGGAAGATGTGTCATTCACAGACCATAAAACATGTGGCAAATTAAAATCACCAACCACTATAAGTTGATCCATATCCGTCAAGAACGACGAAAAAAGTTGCAGAGCATTCTGATGGGATATGTTAATGTTATTATCAGAATGGGGAGGAATATGAACTATTAATATACAGTGAACAGCCGGAAGATAAAATTTTAACACAAAGAAACTCAATATCCGGATGATCATGAAAATGAGTTTGTACAGAGGAATTAGAAGAGTCAACAGCAATGAGAACACCGCCCCTCTTGTGGGAATCAGATATATCAGGCTTTAACCAGTTTTATGTGAGTGCAACTATCTGTGAATCAAAGGATAAGCTGTTTACATAAAATTTAAAAAGCTTAGTGGTAAGGCCTCGAATATTTTGATAGGCCAATTTAACTACTTTTATTAGTTTTTTGCCGCCGAAGTTGAGGCAACAGAATGGATAACAGGCGGTGCACTGCTGATTCTTATACCATTATTAATATTGTTTTGCCTGTTCATATACTCCTTTACCACGAGCTTTGGTGGCCAAAACTTTTCCGAACAAATTGTTGTTCTTACAGAGTTTCCGAGTTTCACAGGTGCCGAGATAGGTGATGACGACCCCCAAACAAATTCATAAAAATTTTAGCCTGTGTTAGATGATCTAACTTAGATCACACGCAACTACCATATAGTGATGCAAAGATGTACAAAAATTTCGAAAGTGTATTCAGTAGTTCAGTAGTGCTTTTGTGTCGATGTCGTTTGACGCCGAGACAGAAAACGGAAATATATCAAAATTATCAAAAACTTCGACAATCAGGCCTGACAAGCTAAGAAAAAACGGACAGACAACAAATACAAAATCTTTGTACCGTTCTTGGTTATCGGTCAAAATTTGAATCAGGCGTCGAGCGCAAGGGATAGTGAAACAAAAATCTGCTCTCGCGCCTGCTCAGACTTGTGCGAAGCATACATACTATCACCGGCACGCTGAGAAGAGCTTTTACTGCCAATTGCACGATCTTTCATATTAAATATCTGTGGTTATACTTGTCGTTTTTGTCGTTCCATACATATGTACGTACATACATATGTATGTATGTGCAGGGCTCGACGGCATTGCCCTGCCCATTTTTCATAGCCGACAGTTTTGATTGCAAGCTTATGTTGTGAATGGGCTATATACATAGCTGGGATTGTACACAATGAAAATAGTATAAGTATACATTCATACATATATATAATGTCTTCTAAATAAAGTATAGGTTGAGTATAGGTTGATGTGAAACTGCACAAATAATAATAACAACTAGCAGTGACTTAAAACACAATTTCAACTTGGCATGAATTCTGGGCCACACGCGTGAGCGCTGATCAACAAATCGTTTACTTAATATTTAATTAACGCAGCACGGGAAACATTCTCGTTTTTATACTCGATACAGAAGGTAAAGAGTATATTGGGTTTGTGCAATGTCCGTCATGGTGTCTGTCCGTCTGTATGAACGCAGCTTTTTTCCACACCCTTTAAGCTAGAGACTTCAAACTTTGCAAATCTCTTTATCTATGGCATAGTAAATTAAAGTGTCAAGATTGGAGTTCTACAATAACTAGGGGGCTGGCAAATCGATAAACTCGATAACGCAAAATCGATAGATCCAGCTATTTCGCAAGTCCTTACAGCTAGAACTACCAAATTTGGGGAGAAAATAGCTATTTACAATTCCCAAAAAACTGCATCAAAGTTTTGGAGCCCCACCCACCCATTCCGCCCCCAGCCCCCCGCAGTTTCAAAACAGAAATGCTTATATCTTTTACAGTTTTTGAGTTAGAGCCACCAAATTTTGTGCCGAAATAGGTGATTATAGCCAAAATAAATACCAGCCCCCAGCACCCAGCCCCCCTTCTACCGAATACTACTAACTTTGAGCTAGAGTCACCAAATTCGGTTTGAGGATTGCTATTGACATTATAAATAGATCTGCAGGAAAAGTTTGGATGCCACGCCCCCCCCCCTTTCCAAACCCAGCCCCCATTCCTAGCAATAGACATCATACACAGATCTTCAGCTAAAATTTTGATGCCACGACCCCCCCCCCCCCCCATACCACCACCAGCCTTCCATCTACCAAATTCTTCTTACTTTGAGCTAGAGTCACCAAATTCGGAAGGAAGATAGCTCTTTGGCATCCTCATCTGCACCAGACAATCTTTGAGGCAGCGTACACCCCTGCCGTATCCACACACCATTGCAATCAGCTCTCTTTTAATCTGTTTTACTACTGGTATCGAATATACCGCAGTCGGGTGTGTCCGACTGCAACGTTTCTACTTGTTGTAATTGGGTTTGTGCACTGTCCGTCATGGTGCTTGTCCGTCCGTCTGAACTCATTTTCTTTTCCACACCATTCAAGTTAGAATTTTTGAAACTTTGCAAATGTGTTAATCTATGGCTAAGTAAATTAAATTGTCAAGATTGGAGTTTTATGATAACTGGGTGGCTGGCAAATCGACAAATTTCATAACTCAAAACCGATAAATCCACCTACTGCACACGCCCTTACAGCTAGAACTACCAAATTCGGGGAGAAGATAGCTACTAACAACCCCCAAAAAAACCGCATCAATGTATTTGGAGCCAGGCCCACCCATTTGCTTAAGTTAATTTCCACAGAAAAGTCCACCTAGACCAAAAAAGTCGTTGGTAACACTTTCTTATTACATATTTTGATAAAAATTCATTAATTTACTATTCGATAAATATTATATACTAATGCATAGCCCAATTCAAGATAATCTTTAGCAAAATTGAGCAAGCGCATCTGTTTTAAATTAAATAATTCCATTGAATGATTTGTTTTGATAAAAAATCTTTTAAAGACCTCTTTTGAGTTAAGTGTAAACAAAAAATTTTAGCCTGTGTTTGATCACACGAGCGCATAGGTTAACCGTAGAATACGTCTGTAATTGTGCAACAAAAATTATGAAGCGGTAGCCTTATAACAACCACGTTGATGTTTTATTTTAACTGTGTTTGTTGACATTTGTCTAATTTTTTCTTTTTTACTGCAACACTGGTTAGCATCTCTGATATACATATGTAATACAAACATTGATTTGAAATATAAATATGATATAATTTAATAAATCCAAATTTCGGCAAAATTAAATCTTAAATTGTGTTTATACTCGATACCGAAGGTAAAGAGTATATTGGGTTTGTACAATGTCCGTCATGGTGTCTGTTCGTCTGTTCGTCTGACCGTCTGTCCGTCTGTCCGTCCGTAAGTTCGCAACTTTTTTCCACACTCTTCAAGTTAGAGACTTCAAACTTTGCAAATCTCTTTATCTATGGCATAGTAAATTAAAGTGTCAAGATTGGAGCTCTACGATAACTAGGGGGCTGGCAAATCGATAAACTCGATAACGCAAAATCGATAGATCCAGCTATTTCGTAAGCTCTTACAGCTTAAACTACCAAATTTGGGGAGAAAATAGCTACTAACAATCCCCAAAAAACTGCATAAAAAATTTTAGAGCCACGCCCACCCATTCCGCCCCCAGCCCCCCGCAGTTTAACACTAAAAATGACCATATCTTCTTCAGTTATTGAGCTAGAGCCATCAAAATTGCTGCCAAGATAGGTGTTGACGATCTCCAATCAAATTCCCATCTACCCATTCCGCCCCCAGCCCCTCCGCAGCTGAAACAGAAATGCTTTAGCTCTTTTACAGATTTTAAGTAAGAGCTACCAAATTTTGTGCCAAAATAGGTGATTATAGCCCCAAAAAAAATGAATAAAAACTTTGGACGCCACGCCAATCCATACTGCCCAAACTGCCCCAAACCGCTCCAATGCTACACTAAAAACGGAATGCGTGTATTTTCCAAAGCGTTAAAGCTAGAGTCACCAAATTTAGTAGGAAGATAGCTATTTACGATCCTCAAAAAACTGCATTAACGTTTTGGAGCCACGCCCCCCCGCCCCCCGTTCCCGAACCCACTGCATTTTAAAATCAAAAACGCCTATATTTTCCACATTTTTTAAGCTAGAGCCGCCAAATTTGGTGCCAAGATAGGTGATGAAGAAACCCAAAAAATGTGGATGACGCCACCCACCCATACCGCCCCCAGCCCCCCTTCCACTATATTCTACTTACTTTGAGCTAGAGTCACCAAATTTGGTATGAGGATAGCAATTACAATCATAAATAGATCTGCAGCAAAACCTTGGACGCCACGCCCCATACCAGCCCCCAGCCCCCCTTCCACCATATTCTACTAACTTTGAGGTAGAGTCACCAAATTTTGTATGAGGATAGCAATTAACATCATAAATAGATCTGCAGCAAAATTTTGGACGCCACGCCCCCCCATACCAGCACCCAGCCCCCTTTCTTTCATATTCTACTAACTTTGAGGTAGAGTCACCAAATTCGGTTTGAGGATAGCTATTGACATCATAAATAGATCTGCAGCAAAAGTTTGGATGCCACTCCCCCCCCCCCCCCACCTTACCAACCCCAGCCACCCTTCCCCAAAATTTTACTAATTTTGAGCTAGATTCACCAAATTTGGTATTAGGATAGCAATTGAGATCATAAATAGATCTGCAGTAAAAACTTTGATGCCAAGCCCCCCCAATTCTCCCCCAGCACCATATCCACCGTATTTTTCTAACTTTGAGCTAGAGTCACCAAATTTGGTATGAGGATAGCTATTGACTTGATACACAGATCTTCAGCAAAAATTTTGATGCCACGCCCTCATACCGCCCCCAGCCCCCCTTTCCACACCTTTAACAAACTTTGAGCTAGAGTCACCAAAATTGGAAGGAAGATAGCTTTTTGGCATCCAGATCTGCACCAGACACCAAGTACTTCGAAAGCCACGACAAGAGTTTTGCTGGAAATCCAATAATATCTAATTAATGAAGCAAGAAAGAATGTCAAACAGGATCAAATGCCTTACTAAAATCTGTATAAACGACTTCAATTTGATTTTGGTCTGAAACCCTTTGATCACAAGTGAGGTAAACTCAAGATGAACTTAGAAGGTTGGTTGTAGTATATCTTCGCCTCACAAAACCGTGTTGGTAAGGGGATAAATTGAACTACATAAGTGCTGCAATTGAAAGCAAGAAATTTTTCGAAGACTTTCGGAATGGCAGACAACTTTGATATACCCCTATAGTTTTAACGTTGGACACAGAAAAATATTTATGGAGTGGAATAATAAAAGATTCCTTCCATATACCAGGAAACACAGCTGAGTCAATCGACAAGTTAAATTATTTATGTAAGGGTTTGCAAAGTGAATTCGCACAGTATCTAAGTAGCCGGGTTTGATAGATTCAAGATAATTGGGACATATATGCAATTCGAAGTTTGAATCAAAAGGAAGAAGATCATTCAATTTTGTAAAGTTAGTTTTACGAAATTAATGGGTCTTTAAGGACCTTTTAGATGCTAGACTAGGTTTAACTGTTTCAGAGGAAAGTTCTAAGGTTGGATGGTAGGTATCTTCTGGTAGCACTAGACTGGATACTCTTCTTACATTACTACAATCAAAGTCAGAAACAAATATCAAATCTAACATTTTATTACTACAGTTATACACCCTGTTAATTTTAAGTAGGCCTAACTTTAGAAGGCCATCGATAAAATCATCAGAAAGGGCCGGGAATTGCGAGGAAGATGTGTCATTCACAGACCATAAAACATGTGGCAAATTAAAATCACCAACCACTATAAGTTGATCCATATCCGTCAAGAACGACGAAAAAAGTTGCAGAGCATTCTGATGGGATATGTTAATGTTATTATCAGAATGGGGAGGAATATGAACTATTAATATACAGTGAACAGCCGGAAGATAAAATTTTAACACAAAGAAACTCAATATCCGGATGATCATGAAAATGAGTTTGTACAGAGGAATTAGAAGAGTCAACAGCAATGAGAACACCGCCCCTCTTGTGGGAATCAGATATATCAGGCTTTAACCAGTTTTATGTGAGTGCAACTATCTGTGAATCAAAGGATAAGCTGTTTACATAAAATTTAAAAAGCTTAGTGGTAAGGCCTCGAATATTTTGATAGGCCAATTTAACTACTTTTATTAGTTTTTTGCCGCCGAAGTTGAGGCAACAGAATGGATAACAGGCGGTGCACTGCTGATTCTTATACCATTATTAATATTGTTTTGCCTGTTCATATACTCCTTTACCACGAGCTTTGGTGGCCAAAACTTTTCCGAACAAATTGTTGTTCTTACAGAGTTTCCGAGTTTCACAGGTGCCGAGATAGGTGATGACGACCCCCAAACAAATTCATAAAAATTTTAGCCTGTGTTAGATGATCTAACTTAGATCACACGCAACTACCATATAGTGATGCAAAGATGTACAAAAATTTCGAAAGTGTATTCAGTAGTTCAGTAGTGCTTTTGTGTCGATGTCGTTTAACGCCGAGACAGAAAACGGAAATATATCAAAATTATCAAAAACTTCGACAATCAGGCCTGACAAGCTAAGAAAAAACGGACAGACAACAAATACAAAATCTTTGTACCGTTCTTGGTTATCGGTCAAAATTTGAATCAGGCGTCGAGCGCAAGGGATAGTGAAACAAAAATCTGCTCTCGCGCCTGCTCAGACTTGTGCGAAGCATACATACTATCACCGGCACGCTGAGAAGAGCTTTTACTGCCAATTGCACGATCTTTCATATTAAATATCTGTGGTTATACTTGTCGTTTTTGTCGTTCCATACATATGTACGTACATACATATGTATGTATGTGCAGGGCTCGACGGCATTGCCCTGCCCATTTTTCATAGCCGACAGTTTTGATTGCAAGCTTATGTTGTGAATGGGCTATATACATAGCTGGGATTGTACACAATGAAAATAGTATAAGTATACATTCATACATATATATAATGTCTTCTAAATAAAGTATAGGTTGAGTATAGGTTGATGTGAAACTGCACAAATAATAATAACAACTAGCAGTGACTTAAAACACAATTTCAACTTGGCATGAATTCTGGGCCACACGCGTGAGCGCTGATCAACAAATCGTTTACTTAATATTTAATTAACGCAGCACGGGAAACATTCTCGTTTTTATACTCGATACAGAAGGTAAAGAGTATATTGGGTTTGTGCAATGTCCGTCATGGTGTCTGTCCGTCTGTATGAACGCAGCTTTTTTCCACACCCTTTAAGCTAGAGACTTCAAACTTTGCAAATCTCTTTATCTATGGCATAGTAAATTAAAGTGTCAAGATTGGAGTTCTACAATAACTAGGGGGCTGGCAAATCGATAAACTCGATAACGCAAAATCGATAGATCCAGCTATTTCGCAAGTCCTTACAGCTAGAACTACCAAATTTGGGGAGAAAATAGGTATTTACAATTCCCAAAAAACTGCATCAAAGTTTTGGAGCCCCACCCACCCATTCCGCCCCCAGCCCCCCCGCAGTTTCAAAACAGAAATGCTTATATCTTTTACAGTTTTTGAGCTAGAGCCATCAAATTAAGTGCCAAAATAGGTGATTATAGCCAAAATAAATACCAGCCCCCAGCACCCAGCCCCCCTTCTACCGAATACTACTAACTTTGAGCTAGAGTCACCAAATTCGGTTTGAGGATTGCTATTGACATTATAAATAGATCTGCAGGAAAAGTTTGGATGCCACGCCCCCCCCCCCCCCCTTTCCAAACCCAGCCCCCATTCCTAGCAATAGACATCATACACAGATCTTCAGCTAAAATTTTGATGCCACGACCCCCCCCCCCCCCATACCCCCACCAGCCTTCCATCTACCAAAGATAGCTCTTTGGCATCCTCATCTGCACCAGACAATCTTTGAGGCAGCGTACACCCCTGCCGTATCCACACACCATTGCAATCAGCTCTCTTTTAATCTGTTTTACTACTGGTATCGAATATACCGCAGTCGGGTGTGTCCGACTGCAACGTTTCTACTTGTTGTAATTGGGTTTGTGCACTGTCCGTCATGGTGCTTGTCCGTCCGTCTGAACTCATTTTCTTTTCCACACCATTCAAGTTAGAATTTTTGAAACTTTGCAAATGTGTTAATCTATGGCTAAGTAAATTAAATTGTCAAGATTGGAGTTTTATGATAACTGGGTGGCTGGCAAATCGACAAATTTCATAACTCAAAACCGATAAATCCACCTACTGCACACGCCCTTACAGCTAGAACTACCAAATTCGGGGAGAAGATAGCTACTAACAACCCCCAAAAAAACCGCATCAATGTATTTGGAGCCAGGCCCACCCATTTGCTTAAGTTAATTTCCACAGAAAAGTCCACCTAGACCAAAAAAGTCGTTGGTAACACTTTCTTATTACATATTTTGATAAAAATTCATTAATTTACTATTCGATAAATATTATATACTAATGCATAGCCCAATTCAAGATAATCTTTAGCAAAATTGAGCAAGCGCATCTGTTTTAAATTAAATAATTCCATTGAATGATTTGTTTTGATAAAAAATCTTTTAAAGACCTCTTTTGAGTTAAGTGTAAACAAAAAATTTTAGCCTGTGTTAGATCACACGAGCGCATAGGTTAACCGTAGAATACGTCTGTAATTGTGCAACAAAAATTATGAAGCGGTAGCCTTATAACAACCACGTTGATGTTTTATTTTAACTGTGTTTGTTGACATTTGTCTAATTTTTTCTTTTTTACTGCAACACTGGTTAGCATCTCTGATATACATATGTAATACAAACATTGATTTGAAATATAAATATGATATAATTTAATAAATCCAAAATTCGGCAAAATTAAATCTTAAATTGTGTTTATACTCGATACCGAAGGTAAAGAGTATATTGGGTTTGTACAATGTCCGTCATGGTGTCTGTTCGTCTGTTCGTCTGACCGTCTGTCCGTCTGTCCGTCCGTAAGTTCGCAACTTTTTTCCACACTCTTCAAGTTAGAGACTTCAAACTTTGCAAATCTCTTTATCTATGGCATAGTAAATTAAAGTGTCAAGATTGGAGCTCTACGATAACTAGGGGGCTGGCAAATCGATAAACTCGATAACGCAAAATCGATAGATCCAGCTATTTCGTAAGCTCTTACAGCTTAAACTACCAAATTTGGGGAGAAAATAGCTACTAACAATCCCCAAAAAACTGCATAAAAAATTTTAGAGCCACGCCCACCCATTCCGCCCCCAGCCCCCCGCAGTTTAACACTAAAAATGACCATATCTTCTTCAGTTTTTGAGCTAGAGCCATCAAAATTGGTGCCAAGATAGGTGTTGACGATCTCCAATCAAATTCCCATCTACCCATTCCGCCCCCAGCCCCTCCGCAGCTGAAACAGAAATGCTTTAGCTCTTTTACAGATTTTAAGTAAGAGCTACCAAATTTTGTGCCAAAATAGGTGATTATAGCCCCAAAAAAAATGAATAAAAACTTTGGACGCCACGCCAATCCATACTGCCCAAACTGCCCCAAACCGCTCCAATGCTACACTAAAAACGGAATGCGTGTATTTTCCAAAGCGTTAAAGCTAGAGTCACCAAATTTAGTAGGAAGATAGCTATTTACGATCCTCAAAAAACTGCATTAACGTTTTGGAGCCACGCCCCCCCGCCCCCCGTTCCCGAACCCACTGCATTTTAAAATCAAAAACGCCTATATTTTCCACATTTTTTAAGCTAGAGCCGCCAAATTTGGTGCCAAGATAGGTGATGAAGAAACCCAAAAAATGTGGATGACGCCACCCACCCATACCGCTCCCAGCCCCCCTTCCACTATATTCTACTTACTTTGAGCTAGAGTCACCAAATTTGGTATGAGGATAGCAATTACAATCATAAATAGATCTGCAGCAAAACCTTGGACGCCACGCCCCATACCAGCCCCCAGCCCCCCTTCCACCATATTCTACTAACTTTGAGGTAGAGTCACCAAATTTTGTATGAGGATAGCAATTAACATCATAAATAGATCTGCAGCAAAATTTTGGACGCCACTTCCCCCATACCAGCACCCAGCCCCCTTTCTTTCATATTCTACTAACTTTGAGGTAGAGTCACCAAATTCGGTTTGAGGATTGCTATTGACATTATAAATAGATCTGCAGCAAAAGTTTGGATGCCACGCCCCCCCCCCCTTTCCAAACCCAGCCCCCATTCCTAGCAATAGACATCATACACAGATCTTCAGCTAAAATTTTGATCCACGACCCCCCCCCCCCCCCATACCACCACCAGCCTTCCATCCACCAAATTCTTCTAACTTTGAGCTAGAGTCACCAAATTCGGAAGGAAGATAGCTCTTTGGCATCCTCATCTGCACCAGACAATCTTTGAGGCAGCGTACACCCCTGCCGTATCCACACACCATTGCAATCAGCTCTCTTTTAATCTGTTTTACTACTGGTATCGAATATACCGCAGTCGGGTGTGTCCGACTGCAACGTTTCTACTTGTTGTAATTGGGTTTGTGCACTGTCCGTCATGGTGTCTGTTCGTCTGACCGTCTGTCCGTCTGTCCGTCCGTAAGTTCGCAACTTTTTTCCACACTCTTCAAGTTAGAGACTTCAAACTTTGCAAATCTATTTATCTATGGCATAGTAAATTAAAGTGTCAAGATTGGAGCTCTACGATAACTAGGGGGCTGGCAAATCGATAAACTCGATAACGCAAAATCGATAGATCCAGCTTATTCGTAAGCTCTTACAGCTTAAACTACCAAATTTGGGGAGAAAATAGCTACTAACAATCCCCAAAAAACTGCATAAAAAATTTTAGAGCCACGCCCACCCATTCCGCCCCCAGCCCCCCGCAGTTTAACACTAAAAATGACCATATCTTCTTCAGTTTTTGAGCTAGAGCCATCAAAATTGGTGCCAAGATAGGTGTTGACGATCTCCAACCAAATTCCCATCTACCCATTCCGCCCCCAGCCCCTCCGCAGCTGAAACAGAAATGCTTTAGCTCTTTTACAGATTTTAAGTAAGAGCCACCAAATTTTGTGCCAAAATAGGTGATTATAGCCCCAAAAAAAATGAATAAAAACTTTGGACGCCACGCCAATCCATACTGCCAAGCTGCCCCAAACCGCTCCAATGCTACACTAAAAACGGAATGCGTGTATTTTCCAAAGCGTTAAAGCTAGAGTCACCAAATTTAGTAGGAAGATAGCTATTTACGATCCTCAAAAAACTGCATTAAAGTTTTGGAGCCACGCCCCCCCGCCCCCCGTTCCCGAACCCACTGCATTTTAAAATCAAAAACGCCTATATTTTCCACATTTTTTAGGCTAGAGCCGCCAAATTTGGTGCCAAGATAGGTGATGAAGAAACCCAAAAAATGTGGATGACGCCACCCACCCATACCGCCCCCAGCCCCCCTTCCACTATATTCTACTTACTTTGAGCTAGAGTCACCAAATTTGGTATGAGGATAGCAATTAACATCATAAATAGATCTGCAGCAAAACCTTGGACGCCACGCCCCCATACCAGCCCCCAGCCCCCCTTCCACCATATTCTACTAACTTTGAGGTAGAGTCACCAAATTTTGTATGAGGATAGCAATTAACATCATAAATAGATCTGCAGCAAAATTTTGGACGCCACGTCCCCCCATACCAGCACCCAGCCCCCTTTCTTTCATATTCTACTAACTTTGAGTTAGAGTCACCAAATTCGGTTTGAGGATAGCTATTGACATCATAAATAGATCTGCAGCAAAAGTTTGGATGCCACTCCCCCCCCCCCCCCACCTTTCCAACCCCAGCCACCCTTCCCCAAAATTTTACTAATTTTGAGCTAGATTCACCAAATTTGGTATTAGGATAGCAATTGAGATCATAAATAGATCTGCAGTAAAAACTTTGATGCCAAGCCCCCCCAATTCTCCCCCAGCACCATATCCACCGTATTTTTCTAACTTTGAGCTAGAGTCACCAAATTTGGTATGAGGATAGCTATTGACTTGATACACAGATCTTCAGCAAAAATTTTGATGCCACGCCCTCATACCGCCCCCAGCCCCCCTTTCCGCACCTTTAACAAACTGTGAGCTAGAGTCACCAAAATTGGAAGGAAGATAGCTTTTTGGCATCCAGATCTGCACCAGACAGTCTTTGGGGCAGCGTACACCCCTGCCGTATCCGCACCCCATTGCAATCATGTCTCTTTTAATCTGTTTTACTACTGGTATTGAGTATACCGCAGTCGGGTGCGTACGACTGCAACGTTTCTACTTGTTTTTGTTTGGAACTGACGCTTATATGTATCAAACGAAAGGAAATCAAGTCTATTTTATATTGAGGAAAAAATAAAACAAATTCATCAGGGTTTGTTTTAGCAAATTGCATATAAATACAGAGTAATGATTTTTGCACTGACTTTTTGTCTTTAAAAGTTATATATTTGGCAAAAGTATAAACAACTTTAATGTTGGAATAATTGTTTAACTCATCTAAACTTATACTCCTAAAAATCAGAGTAATAAATGAATTATTGAGATGGCTAGAGCAATTTAAAGTCTTCAAAATGAAGCAGAGTTATGCATGTTTTTGGTCTCATTTTTATACTCGATACCGAAGGTAAAGAGTATATTGGGTTTTTGTAATGTCCGTCATGGTGTCTGTCCGTCTGTCCGTCTGTGTGTCCTTATGTTCGCAACTTTTTTCCACACCCTTCAAGCTAGCGACTTGAAACTTTGCAAATGTCTTTATCTATGGCCGTGTAAGATAAAGTGTTAAGATTGGGGTATACGATAACTAAGAGGCCGGCAAATCGATAAATTGGATAACTCAATATCGATAAAGCCAGCTATTTCACACGCCCTTACAGCTAGACTACCAAATTTGAAGGAAAGATAGCTACTTACAAGCTCCAAAAAACTTAATCAAAAATTTAGGAGCCACGCCCAACTATACCGCCACCAGACCCCGCAGTTTTAAACCAAAAATGCCTATATCTTCTACAGCTTTTGAGCTAGAGCTACCAAATTAGGTGCCAAGATAGGTGTTGATGACCTCCAACCAAACTTTGGATGCCACGCCCATCCATATTGCCCTAGCCGCCCCGACCCTTCGCTAAAAACGGGAATGCTTGTATCTTCAAAAGTGTTTAAGCTAGAGTCACCAAAAATGGTAGGAAGATAACTGTTTATGACCCCCAAAAAACTGCATCAAAGTTTTGGAGCCACGCCCCCGTTCCCCAGCCCTCTGCATTTTGAAATCAAAAATGCCCATAATTTCCACAGCTATTGAGCTATACCAAATTTGGTGCCAAGATTGTCGATGAAGAGACCCAAAATATTTGGATGCCTCCCTCCACCCATACCGCCCACAGCCCCCCTTCCACCATATTCTACTAACTTTGAGCTAAAGTCACCAAACTTGTTTTTAGGATAGCAATTGACATAATGAATAGATCTGCAGCAAAAATTTGGATGCCACGCCCCCTTACCACCCACAGCCCCCTTTTCCCTACCTTCAACAAACTTTGAGCTAGAGTCACCAATTTTGCACCAGACAATCTTTGAGGCAGCGTACACGCCTGCCGTATCCGCATCCCATTGCAATCTGGGGTCTTATTATCGGTTTTATAACTGGTATCGAGTATACCTCAGTCGCTTGCGTCCGACTGAAACGTTTCTACTTGTTTAAATAGAAAATGTTATCAATACATATATAAATAAAGCTTAAAATAAACGTTGAAGGCTTGGCTTTAAAATGAAATTAATTTCGAGAAAATCTATCCATTAGTTCATATTCAATAAACGAGTTTGTGAAACTCTCATATTACAACAGCAACTCATTAGTTGAGACGTTTTTTACGTCAAAAGTGTATGCTCTGCTCTGCTCTGTAGTTAATTCTCGTTATTATCTGTAGCCAAGGTATACTTAAGAGTAAGTATACCTTGTCTGTAGCCATAGTAGCAATAGCAAGAACAAAAAGTTTAACTATGATACCCCGGAGCGATATTGAGATGAGAGCAGAGCTCACGACAAATTTTTATGTGCAACGGCTTTTTTGTGCGTAAAGTAAAAAAACTGTGCTTTATGAATGAAAAAACAAGATAAAATTTTGAATAATGACTACACGCTTTACTATGTTTTAACGTAGAATACGTTGTTCGGCAGGTTACGGGTGCAATTTGAAGTAAACATTTTTGCGACCACTTTCGCCGCGTTCATTTTGGTTTTATTGTGCTTTATACATACCCAAATGGAATCTCATTTATATAGGAGTTAATTAAATTTGTTGGCTTTCGAACAGTATATAAAGTATAATACTGCTACATATTAAGTTTTTGAATCCTAAAGTAAATAAAGTTTAAAGCGCAATACATTATCATTATTTTCATATGCGTGTTTTTTGTGTACAAGTATTAGCACTAAGTGTGAGCGAGCGCGATAGAGATAGCTAAAGCGGATAGACTGTGCGTATAGTGTTGTTTCAGTTGCCCCTGCGCTCAGTGGTGTTTCAAGGCAAGCGGCGGGCCAACGCACTATGGGCATTTTGCGAAAAAAAAAAACTGGCATTACTTAGAAGCTCGGAAACCACGCAAAATAAAATATATTATCTATATATTAAATTATATATTTGAGTTATTTTATTGACTGTTATTAAATATTTGTACAAGGGATATTTTTAATATGTGCATTTTTTGGGTCTCAGCTACGACAATCCAGCACGTGTTGTTGTTGTTTTATGGCTGTTTTTGACTATTTATGTATTTGATTTGGGAGGCAAAATGAGTGTGTGTGTATATTCACGAAAAATAAACCAGTGCAAAACAGTCGCTACCAATATACTAAATAGAATGAAAATATAATAAAATGCCTCCTAAAAAGCGCCTATATTTAACAAAATATTTTGAAAGTAAAAAGATATAAGTGTGAGTAGAAAATACATTTATATTATTAATATTTGTATGAAATTTATCAGGAGAGAAAACAAACCCTTCTAGGAACTTATGGAAACTACATTCAATCTTCAACCTGCATTGATATGGTTTTCAGCAGACATTTAATAATATATTTTACTCATTTTAATAACATTGTTTTGTCATTACGTCTATTTTGTTTGATACATTTTAAATATAACGTACTCTTCGGAAAATCTTAGCGGCCGTGTTAGATACACAGGCCGTAGGTCAAGCCGAAAGCACAGACCGTCGATGTACCAGTATTATACTTTATATACTGTTCGAAAGCTAACAAATTCAGTTAACTCCTATATAAATGAGATTCCATTTGGGTATGTTTAAAGTATAAAAAAATCGATATGAACGCGGCGAAAATTTTCGCACAAATTTTTACTTCAAGTTGCACCCCTAACCTACCGAATAACGTATTCTACGTTAAAAATTCGAACAGTGTGAACAAACTAGACTATGTGAACAAATTTGAAAATTTTAAAATTCTTCTTGTTCACACTATCCAGGCTTGCCTGTATAACGTATAACTTTTGCAACTGAATATGTTAAAATGTCCGAAATAATTGCACCAAACTGACGATTAGTTAAATTTTTGACAAACGCGTAAAAAATTTCACCCAAAATCAATTGTTAGTTTGACTGCGCTTTTAAGCATAAGTTGTCTTCAAACGCGTCCACAAGGCTGTATTTTCTAGGAAGTCGGGGTAGTTATGTATGTGCTAGTAATCATAATAAACAAACACGCCGCAAATTTTCGGCAAAGTGGGGCGCGGCTGATGCGGTGTCCATTAGCTCAAGCCAAAAATTAAGTTGATAAAAAAAATTATAAAAAGGCAGCCCAGCGTGAAGGATGAAAACCGAGCTGATATGAAGAGCAGCAGGAGCAATGACAGGAATATAAGCAGAAGCAGAAGCAACAGCAGTAATATCTACACGTGCCGAAGTCAAATCAGCGAGCAACAGCAGACAACTACCAACAATAATAGCGGCAAGGACACATTTATTGATAAAGTGAACCTTAACGGAAACCTTAATACTCTGTGCTTGAGAACAAACGAATCTTAGCGTTTTGATGCAGTTTTTTGGGGATCGTTAATAGTTATCTAACTACAAAATTTGATAACTCTAGCTCAAACACTATGGAAGATACCCGCATTACTGGCTTTAGCGAAGCGTTGGAGCGGTTGGGGGCAGAATGGATGGGCGTAGCATCCAAAGTTTTTATGAATTTAGTTGGGGGTCGTCAACACCTTTCTTAGCACAAATTTGAAATAATGTGTAAATGAAAGTAATTATAAAAAAGTGAAAAATTTTGATTCGATTATTTTGAATACAAGATTCTGATACACTGAGAAAAAAAGGACAATTGTTCATTTACTCGCATACATTTCGTTCTTTTTATACTCGATACCGAAGGCAAAGAGCATATTGGGTTTGTGCAATGTCCGCCATGGTGTCGGTCCGTCTGTCCGTCCGTATGTTCGTAACTTTTTTCCACACCCTTCAAGTTAGAGACTTCAAACTTTGCAAATCTCTTTATATATGGCATAGTAAATGAAAGTGTCAAGATTGGAGTTCTACGATAACTAGGGGGCTGGCAAATCGATAAACTCGATAACGCAAAATCGATAGATCCAGCTATTTCGCAAGCTCTTACAGCTTAAACTACCAAATTTGGGGAGAAAATAGCTACTAACAATCCCCAAAAAACTGCATCAAAAATTTTGGAGCCAAATTTGGAAGGAAGATTGCTTTTTGGCATCCCCATCTGCACCAGACAGCCTTTGAGGCAGCGTACACCCCTGCCGTATCCACACCCCATTGCAATCAGCTCTCTTTTAATCTGTTTTACTACTGGTATCGAGTATACCGCAGTCGGGTGCGTCCGACTGCAACGTTTCTACTTGTTTTTAACATAGTTTTAATCTAGCTTTTTAGTGATATTATAAACAGATGTTGAATTAAGAACCGTATGTTCATATTGGTTCATAGTTAGAGGTTTGGTTCTAAATTTAATCATAAGACTTGATTAGCAACAGCGCAATGTTTGAGGCATCCACTTTGTAAACAAAACGTTTCGGGGTCGGTTCGCGTCAAAGCCAATAGTTTTTCACATTCAGTTTGATAAATATATTAATTTAAGGTGAATTTCTAATTTTTCTAGCAGGATAAGAATGAATAAAGTTAATGAACAGATTTATATAGTGTGTTTAAATTAACCAATTATAATTGTTCCTGTAATTGAAGATTGGTTTTTAAAAACAGATAGGCAATAAATAGTCAAAATTCAAGCACAAATAACAGTTGTCCGTCATAATAAGAACATTTTCAAGTCTACTTCGTTACCCGAAAAATAATTATAGTCTTAAAAAATCGGTTCTTAATTCAAGATTGCCTTTTTTAAAAAACCACAAAAATTAGTCAAAATTAAAGCACAAAGAACAGCATGTTGTCAAATAACGAACATTTTCAAGTCTATTTCGTTCTTAAAAAGATAACGATGGTCTTTATCTGTTCTTAGTTTAAGAAAGTCGATCTTAAATTAAGCAAATCGACGAATTTTCTGAATGCAGAACATCACTTAAAGTAAAGTATATCATAGTAATTCCCAAATAATTTTTTATGATCTTTCAAATGGGCTTAGACCTAGTTCAAAGCAATCACATTCGCCAGCAACGCAATTACTTGGTTTGCAAAATACCCTTGGGCCCTAACCACAAGGATGAGCTTTTAGAATAAAATGTTTTGTATACTTTTTATGCACTGCACTTAAAATCAAAGCATATGGAAAACTGGAAAATCAAAGCATATTGCTTGAAAGTTTTTTTTTCAAAAATTTTATTTAATGTGTATATTTAATTTTATTTTACTAAATTTTAAGGCATTTTATTTCAAAAACTTCTATCAAATTGTTATTTTAGGGCACAAATGCATTTTCAGCGCTCTTTGACTTTAAACTTAAATGTAAAGATTCAAAATAATAAATAAACATGATTATAAATATGTATATATACGAAAATAATGTTAAATTTAAGAGCTGCGACTTGGTTTGAGAGAATGTTTCACTTACGAAATGCGAACTTGATTTTTTAAATAAAAATCTTTTCCTAGAATGCTTTTTATATTTGCCCTCATAATGACCTATTAGGGCTGAGCTTTTTGATTCTACAAACTATAAAAACGATGGCATATGCCCAATTTTATTGATACCCTTACAGCGACTCCCAGAAGTAGCTAAAATCTAAATAATGAGCAGCGCGTGTGTCCGTCCAGGAACTGAGAACTCAAAACAGCTTCTGCTTTAATGAGTGGTTGCATGTGTTTTTTTTTTTCTTTTTACTTTATTTTTGGGGTTATGTGCCGTTGAAAGAGCGCAACAAAGTCGCCCGTTGAAGATTAAAAACAATTTCTGCCAGGGCTAGTAGCATCTCAATTTGCAGGCTTTCTATTGCTAAGGCACCGGAGGAGTGAGAACAGTCCCAGGCCGCAATGCACTCGAAGAAGCCTCATAAATACCGAATTAGTTAGTAATTCTATAAGCAACACGCGCCCATTGATGGATTGCCTGTTGCCAGTTGCTTGACTGGCCTCTCCTCCGCCTGCCCCTTTGGATAACGAAGCGTCGCGACGAGTCTCTCGTCCCTTGTCTCTTTTCGCATCTCGTCTCGTTAGACGTGGGCGTGTGCCAGTTAAAAAAAAAAGAAAAACGCACGAGCGGCAAAATGTATCTGTGAAATACTCGTAAATAGAATCGCATTGCGATTGCTGCTGTCAATTTGAGGCGCGTGCAGTCGCTGATGGAAGAGGACAGGGAGGTACAATTAGACGTAAATGGCAAACGGTGAAATTAATTTTAATTTTAACTATCATAATTAATAGAAAGATGAATGCTTTTACACATACACTCTCAGCCACTTAAGCCAAACGAATTTCTGTGTGGGAAGACACCCATCTCTACAGCTGGAATCATTTGGTTCCTCTTCTTTTGTGAATGACTGGACTCATTGAAATAATTTAAGACTCAAATCCAACGATTGAAGTACACTTATTAAATAACCACGGTCTAAAATCAAGCTCATTAAGGTGTCGTTTTGAATTTATATCCAAAACACTGGAAATGTACAGTTTAAGATTCGCTACAAATGGAAAAAATAAGCAAATAATTTGGTAAAAGTATAACTAAATTGGTGCCATTTGTACCAAAATAAACAACTTTTATCAGAGACGCATGAGTGATGAATATGTTTGGCATAAAACATGACAAGAGTTCGTAGATAAAAACAAGCATACTTAACAAATGATAATGGCTGCGTTCAGGGAACTAAGCGATTATAAAGCTCCTTACTTGGCGCTAAGTATGAATCGCTGAAAACTTGTGAACGCACTGCTTAGCGTTGCACTTGGTTTTGCACATAAGTTTGGATAGCAATTAACAGACTTTGCAATGTTGACTCATATGTATAAGATTATACAAATTCAAAATGGTATATATATATATTTTTACCTCGAATGTGGTTCTGCTCTTCAGTAAGTGTTCGATTTGCACAAAACAATTAACAGCTGATAAACTAGTAAGCGCAAAAGCGAACAAATTGTACGCTTAGAAAGATGGCGACCGCTGACTGAACATTTTTGAAGTGCGCTTACTAAGCAGAGCGTTCAGCGAACGATTACTTAACATGTATTGTAAGCGCTTAGTTCCCTGAACGCAGCCATTGATCGAGTTGCTTAAAAAAAGTTTTTTTTCGAAGTGTATGGAATAAATATTTGTTCTTCCTTGGCCTTCCCTTTGCGCATAGCATTAAATGCAAAACGGTGCGCGTTAATTTTCCGGTGCACTTATTGCTACTTTGTTCTAGCATCCGAATTTTGTACTTGCATTTGCATTGCATTTTGCTTCCACCATTGCATTTTGCTTCCACCTAGGAAAAGTATAAAGTGAGATTGAAATAAAGAAAATCAATATCTAATTTGATACATACGTGGTGAGCGAACTTAGTCGAAATTGAAATCTTTGCCAAAAAGGAAGAGAAAGAAATATAAAAAAATTGTGTGTTTCAGCTCCGACGCACGACTCGAGTTCACTCTTTTTCTGACTAACATAACGGAATTCTATGTATAATATATAGTGCTACTGTGGATATGTAGTTCAATCAACTATTTATTATTGAAGCATTTTCTCAATTGTTTACGTAACGCCAACCACAATAGCACTGATATATTATTAGAGTGTCCAACATCTGTCATTCGCTAGTTTTTACGCAAACGTAACAAAATTCGTTGATATATTTTTCATATCGGGCTACGTATATGCATATCGATGCTTATGGAGTAAACTTAAAAAAAAAATTTATTATAAAAATAATGCGCAAGTGAATATTCACATATTATGTATCGAAATATGTTATTTAGCGCATAATAATGTTGCCATGGAAGCAACGGCAGCAAATTTACATAGAGTTCGTACAAGCAAGAATATATTTTAAATTTAAAATAAATCTTAACAATATAAATAAACTTTACTCTTTTAAGAAGCCATACCCTCATTTCATTATCCTGACCCAGCGAAAAGCAACTGCAAACTGCATCATTCTGCAGATGCGAATTTAATAAAATATTTTTAAAATAAATATGATGTTGAATGGATTGCGGAACCTTTTTAAATTATTTAAAAAAAAAAAGCCGAAAGAAAGAATAAATAAGCGACATTAACTTGTAAAACACGACACTAGTCTTGTAATTGCTTCGTGGAAAAAGCACAATGTAGATAAACCATTGTAAACCAGTGTCACGTTGTTTGTCCGGAATGAACACCGAAACTACCGAACTGTTTTCTACCAGCTTAAAACTTAGGCAGTAAAAATTGAAATTTACCTTATTGCGAATTTAGTCATTATTCCGGTTAGTTCGATTAAGCTCTAACAAATGGCGTAGTACGTAGTTATTTTCACTATGGCAGTAGGAATTTGAAAAATATCTACCTGCTACGGAATGTGAAGCAAGAAATTCTCACATTCAGTCAAGCCAGTTGATCGGGTGTTGTCCAAATTGATTTCCAAAAATTTCGAATTCGGATTTTTTGCCCTTCAAATTTTCCATCCATGATTCTTTTATCTTTTAGAGCGTTTTTCGAATAGTTTTTTGTATACAAAATGTAAACAACAGTAATATGCTACTTAAAAAATCGAACATCAAAAATGATCTCAGCGATAAGATACGACGTAAACGTGCTAAACGAGCCCACATGTCATCTAATCAAAACCACGACAGCAAACGCAACTGAAAGACTTGAGCAACAGATAAATTCGATAAATCCGCCTTTTTTACAAGTCCTTACAGCTAGAACTCCCAATTTCAAAACTTTTAGAGCCCAACCCACCTATCCGCCCCCAGCCACCGGCATTTGAAAAACAGAAATGCCTATATCTTCCACCGCTTTTGAGCTAGAGCCAACCAATTTATTGCCAAGATAGGTGTTGACGACCCTCAAAAAAAAAGCATAAAAACTTTGAGTGCCACGCCCATCCATACTGCCCAATGTAAGGTTAAAGGTTCCGGATATGTGCTAGTCTATTCATGTATCTCAAAACATGTTAAATGTTTAATTATAAATATTGATTAGTTTTGATACAAGAGAAACCTTTGTTGAAACAACTTATACTCTACATAAATAAGAGTTAACTTACGTGAACTAAGGTAGGCTCAATGTCAGCAATTTGTAGTTAGAAATGCATAATAATTTCCATCAGAGCGATTGTTATGCACAGCATCATCAAAAATTTAAAAACACAAAACCCAAACAAATGTACTTCTCATCTAAATTAGCAAGTCAAATTAATGCAATGTATACCAATCACTTATGTCCTTTTTTGTGCAGCAAAAACATCGATCAAGGACACAAACAACTAAAACGACGTTCCAATTGGGAAAAAACTGGTTAATCAATTATTTTTAGTAATTACATAAGCTTTCACGATATTTGATATTTTTTTAGGGTCTTTTCATCCCCTTATCCCGATTCCTTTCGTCAATTTAGGGATAATTTATGCAGTGAAACTTCCATATAACAAAACACGAGGGGACAAGAAAAAATTTTGTTAAAGATAATGGAAAAAGCTTACCAGCCTGCTTAATTTTGTTCCTATGATGAATTCTTTATGCAGAATTCAATTAAAGACTATTGTGTTGATATAAATATACTTTGTGTGACGAAATCGAGTGTTGTCTCGCTGTAGAACCTACTAAAAGTTATCGAGTGTGGAATCATAAGTTATTTTGTTTTTCAATATACATACATTCGGAGGTCAAAATTATGATTTCGTTTCTATTCGGGATGCTTTTGCTACCTGTGTATAAGCAAAAACTTTCAAATTGGTTCCATTCATTCTCTTATTTCTTTGCAATAGCTTTTTTCGGTTTCGATTCAAAATAAGAAGAGATTGAATTTTAACATTTATGTATATATATATATATATTATGATTTAAATTATTGATATATATATATACATATATATATATATTGATATGCAATCTCATCTTATATATATATATATATTATTATTATTGATCTTATTATATTTTTGTTAACGTTTTACAATTATTTTAGTTTACCAAATAAATAAAAAACTGTTGAAACGTTGCAGTCGGACACAACCGACTCCAGTAAACTTTGTACCTGTAATAAAACCAGTGAAAAGAGACCTGATTGCAGATCGGTACGGATTTGGCAGGAGTGTGTGCTGCCTCAAAGATAGTCTGACGCAGATAGGGATGCCACCAGCTATCTTCCTTAACAATTTGGTGACTCTAGCTCAAACTTTGTAAAAGGCGGTGGAGGGAGGGCTTAGTGTCGTTTAGGTGGCGTGGCATCTAAATTTTTGATGCAGAGCTCTGTGATGAGTTTGATGACGCTAGCTCAAAGTTAGTTAAAGGCGGTGGACGGGGGCTGGGGGCGGTCCGGGTGGAGGTGGCATCCAAATTTTTTATTCAGATCTTTGGGGATCGTCAATTGCTATTTTCCTAAAATATTTGGGGACTTTAGCTCAAAATTAGTAAAGGGTGAAAGACGAAGGGCTGTGGGCGGTATGGGCGGGAAAGGCATTCAATTTTTTGGGATTCTTCACAACATATCTTGGCCCCAAATTTTGTGGCTCTAGCTCAAAAGCTGTGGGAGATATAGGCGTTGCTCTCTTTAAATTTCGGCGAGTTGGGGGCGAAATGGGGGCGTCGCTCCAAAATTTTTGATGCGGTTGTTTCTCACCAAATTTGGGAGTTATAGCTGTAAGGATATACGAAAAGGTGGATTTAACGATTTTAGGGTATCGAATTTATCGATTTGCCAGCTCTCCACTTATCGTAGAGCCCCGATCTTGTCACATAATGTGTCTCGGAAATAGATTAAGATATTTGCAAAGTTTCAAGTCTCTTGCTTTAAGGGTGTGGAAAAAACTAGAGTTCATACAGACGGACGATCAGGCGGACGGACACCATGACGGACATTGCACAATCCCAATATACTCTTTACCTTCGGTATCAAGTATAAATAGAATCAACCAGTTTGCTTAAACGATAGTATATATGTATATATTTATAAATGTATATTTATGGATTTACATTTGGATATGTACGCAAGGGAGTACAAATAAATATATACATATATTGCATATATAGATAGACTCACATTAATATAATCAACTAATTCTTTTGATTCATGTTTTATTTTTATCTTTGCCTTAAAGTTATGCTCAAAAAAATTTCACTTACTTGTAATTAGTTTCTAATGTTTTTTTTTTTGTTTATATGTCTAGCGTAATGAAGTTTATATGTATGTGTGTTTGTAGATGTATGAGTATATACGTGCGCGTGTGTGTATGTGTTTTTAAAACAAATTGGGTACCATTTAACTACAATTAAATTGAACGTACAATTCAACAAAAAATGTTATTTTAAAAAAAGTATCTCTTTATCGTTTAACTTTCATAGTTTTTAGTATTTATATGTATCTTTGTGGTTTTTTTTTTGTGTGTGTGTGTGTGTGTGTGTGTGTGTGTGTGTGTGTGTGTGTGTGTGTGTGTGTGTGTGTGTGTGTGTGTGTGTGTGTGTGTGTGTGTGTGTGTGTGTGTGTGTGTCACGGCGAGCTTATAATACGTATTTGAAAAACAAATTTCTTCACAACATGAAGAAATACGAAATTTAAACCTACTTAGTTTATTGTCTGCATGAATATACAGAAAAATCATGTCTACACATGGGAAGAAAAGTTGTACGCAAATACGGAAATGTAAAGGCTTCATACATGCGACATGTAGAAATGTCAAATCTTAATGTTTTTTGTTAATATTCTGCACGTTAATGCATCCAAGTACAAGCCACGGGATCAAATCCTAAAATTGACTTTTAAAATATATGAAATTTGTATATTTTGGCTGCCTAAAAATGATTTTTCGCAAATACTTTTTTTTCAAAAAGCCATTAATATGCATTTAAATGCAAAATAATTTGTTTGTAGCTGATCCGAATCAGTTTAGCCTACCATTCAAATTAATTGCAGCCATAATATGTTTGAAACTACATAGTTCAAAAGCTAAGGCGCCCCCCGAATTAAATAAACAATGCAAGACCTTATCTAGCTGTAGCACGAGCTTCCTAACGAAAGTGCAGAAAAGTTAAACGTACATAAATGCAGAAGCCCGAATTCTCCTTTTTCATCTAGAACAGTTACACCTGCGTGTAACTTTTATATGTCTAAACTGTCGTGCAGAAAAGCTACACAAGACGTAGTTACTGCAATTTTTCGGCCCTAACGGGTATAAAGCTTACCGATTCGCAAAGCTCTACTCAGCTTTGTTTTCTCTGTGAAATTTCCAATCAACACATACACACACACACATATGGATATAAATATGTCAAAATCTAAAAATACATATGTAAACACATGTATATATATATGTATATGTATATATATATATATATATGTATTTATATATTTTTGCTTATAAAATAATACTTTCCTTTTAATTTTTTTTATTTAAATCTTCTGTTAGTTATCTGAAAAATTTTAGACTTTTAGTTTTAACAATTTTTAAAATTATTTTTCACCATAAAATATTTTCTTTGCGTTTTGTTTTGATTTGGATTGTGGCATTTGTGATATATCATTTGTATATATATATATATATATATATATATAAGTATGTGTGTATATGCAATTGGGTATGCAAGTGTTCGATCATATGGTAAAATTTATTTGCAATAAAATTTGCTATATATGTATACATATGTACATATATGTTATAAAATGACCGTTGTTAAATTTCGATTTAGTTTCTTAAGTTCTAGTTCGTTTGCTTTAAAAGTATGAAATGTGAATTCATTTAAAGTGTTCGATTGTTATTTTTGCTTTGCTTATAATAATATTTTTAATGTATTAATATATGCATACATATTTAAATGTATGTGCATATACATATATAATTATATATACGTCACAACGAAATGAATAACAATATTTATTTAAACTTGTTGTTGCTTGTTTCTTTTTTTACTCATTTTATTTGTTTACTTTAATTAACCATTCTAATAGCCATGAAATTATTTTTGTTTTTCGAAAAGTTAATTTGTTTTAACGTTTTTTTATTTTTATTTATGTGTGTTAAATCTGTTAATTTGCTTCAATGATCAGGATCGCAAGCTGAGCGGATATAACTAAACTACTCACTTATTGTTTGAGTTATCGAGCTGAAACATTGGGTAAGGTCTTCTTTTTGTCGCAGTAAGATTATTTGTCAAAACCAGCCAGCTCGAGCACCAATTATATAAAGCTGCCATACAAATGCAAGGTCTGTTAAATATTTTAGCGCAAAAAACAAGTAGGCTTTGCAGGTATATGTACATATGTAATATTCGGCATGCCAAATTAACCTTCCTGGCATGGTTTGTGTTTTGTGATATGAAACTTTGGCTCTGTGGGGCACTGAGAAATTTTGCGACAATTTAAAAATATTTGAGAAAAACTGGAGATCTAAAAAATGAAATATTTGTAGTACAA
This sequence comes from Scaptomyza polygonia, assembly GCA_035044585.1. Lineage (NCBI taxonomy): Eukaryota > Metazoa > Arthropoda > Insecta > Diptera > Drosophilidae > Scaptomyza > Scaptomyza polygonia. The sequence continues at coordinate 34,699 of JAWNNU010001644.1, forward strand.
ATTTTGTACTCATCCGTGGAATGTTGTTTTAAAATTTACGCGAACATGACCTCTGCTTTGCACCCAGCTGCTATGTAGATAAGTGTTATCAGAACTATGCCCCGCAAGTGCACCATTTCATGAAATAATTTATTGCATTTGCTTAATGTTTTTATGTCTTTATAATTTAAGTTTTCTTTGTCTTAAAAATTTTCTCGCTTTGAATAGTTTGTATATTATTTACGAGTTTTAACGAATGTGTCGAGGTTAGATTTAATTTTATTTTCTCAGTTTATCATCCATTTTCTTCGTTGGTACTGACAGCTTATAGCATAGTATAGTATACAGAATATACATCCGTACATATGTATGTATATAGTACACATTCATACGCATATACGCACTATGTATATTTATAAATATATATATTTGTGTATTGTGTGCTCGAACTTAGCACACATACAAAGAAAAATATTAATTGATAAATGTAAAAACAAATTATTAACAAGCACAAAAAAGTGTACAAAAAAGTTTGATACATACATAAGTACATATATGTTTATATATAAATAAAATCATACATACAGACATACATATGTATGTATACTAGAGAATGCAGCGCCTGTTTTTAAAGACGGTGATTGAGGGAGCGAAGGAATCAAAAAGGAAGGGAAAGATATGTATGTGAAGAGGAATCACAATAAGCCATAGGCAACATGATCATGTCTATGCACCTCAACCATATCCTGCTGGTGATGCTGATGATCCTCCTGATGCTGCTGATGATCTACCGAATGCTGTGGTTCGTGTTGTTCCTGTTGCTGCTGCAACTGCGGCTGTTGTTGTAGTAGCTGTGGCTGGGGCGAGCGTCCGCTGCTAGCGCTGCTGCCGCCACTGCCACCGGAGCTGCTGCAGTACTGGAACAGCAAATTCTACACCATATTCGCGTACTTATCCTGCGGCGACATGTAGTCCAAACTATTTTGCGAGAACGCCTGCGCAGACACAGTGCCCGTAAAAGATGGCGACGGCGACAGCCCAAAATTGGATGCCGTATAGCCCGAGTGGCCCATATTATAGTTGACCTGATTCTGATTGCTAAAGTACTCCATCTGTGAGTAGTAGCTGGGCGCCTGGGCATAGTTATTGGGATACTGTTGGTACTGATTGTGCCAAAAGTTATACGAGTCGTGGTTCGACATATAAGCTGAGTGCGCCGAGTGGTGCGCCGCTGACGACTGCGCTGATTGTGCGGCATGAGCCGCTGCTGCCGCCGACTGTGGCGACATGGGTGTTATAGGCGGAGAGGGCGTCGTTATGCTGCTGCTGCTGTCCATGGGTGTTATATTTCCGCCCGGTTGCAGCAGGCGCGGATTGCTGCCCGCTGCAGTTCCATAAATGCTGTGATGATGGTGCGCCCCGGCACCAATATCGCCACCTGCATCTTTCAGTGTATCGTACGGTGATCGCAGTGCATCACCAGAAACACCAACGCCAACACCACTGATTCCACCTCCAATAACACCCACGCCAAGGCCAACGCCAGCGCCATTGTTGCCTCCGCCTACGTTGCCATAGCCGCCGCCCAGATGCTCTTTCTTGCATATAATGCTTACCGGACTGACGGACGTTGCCGGCGTTGGCAGCAGCGGCGAAGAGTTTTGATGCGCCGCAGTTACATTCAATGCCGCCGCCGCAGCTGCTGCGGAGATGTGCGAATGTGAATTTCCCGGTACGCTGTTTGGGTTGCCACCGCTGCTGCTGCTGGGCGTTAAGTTACTATTGTTGTTGTTACTGGTGGCGCCATTGTTGAGGAAGGAACTGTGATGTGACTTAATGGTCTGCGCCACCGCAACGGCCGCAGCGCTAACAGCGGCTGCTGCAGAGCTGCTCGCATTTCCGCTCGCGTTGCTCGAGCTGTTTTGGACAGATCCGCTTTGCTTTTGGCTGGATTTAGTGGCGCTGTTGTTATTGTTGCTACTGGAGCTATTGTTGCTGCTACTGTTGTTGTTATTGTTGTTGTTGCGGCCACCATTGGCTGAACTGATGCAACTGCCGCTGCCGCCGCTGGTATTTTTCGAACTGCTCAAACTGTTTGATTGCTGCTGCTGCTGCAACTGCTGGCGACACTTGGCCCGTCGATTTTTGAACCACACCTGCAACAGGCAAAAGTAAGAGATATTTATATTAAAACCTTGTGCTTTTGAAGGTGTATCTATATTAATAATTATAATTCAATTTGTTTAAGATTTTTATATGTGGCTTCAAAATTTTTGCTGCAGATCTGTGTATGATGTTGCTATCCTCCAACCAAATTTGGTGACTCTAGCTCAAAGTTAGTAGAATATGGTGGAAAGGGGACTGGGGGCAGTATGGGTTGGGGCGGCATTCAAATTTTTTGGCATTCTACATCAACAATCTTGGCACCAAATTTAGTGGCTTTACAACAAATTTAGTAGGTTTAGCTGTAAGGTCGTGTGAAATAGGTGGATTTATCGATTTTGAGCTATCGAAATTATCGATTGCCAGCCCCCAGTTATCGTAGAATTCCAATCTTGACACTTTCATTTACTATGCCATAGATAAGGATATTTGCAAAGTTTCAAGTCTCTAACTTGAAGGGTGTGGAAAAAAGTTGCGTTCATACAGACGAACAGACACCATGGCGAACATTGCACAAACCCAATATACTCTTTACCTTACCTTACCGGTATCGAGTATAAAAATTATTCAAATATATTATGACAATAAAATAACTACTTCATACGAAATGTATTTTAAGCGAATTCTGTAAAAATGGCTGTTCATACTCTGAAAGTCTGTATGAACGCGTGCTTTGCAAATATCTTTGTCCATATGTGCGTCAGACAACGTGTCAGTAAAGGGGCTACGCTTGCCGAGTGGCTGGGAAAATGATGCATATTTCGGGAGTGCAGATACCTTTAATAGTTTTTGAACTACGGTCATCACATCACATAGAAAGATAGCTGGAGACAGCCGAAAAAAATCCGCATCAAAAATTTGTATGCCGCTACTCACCGGCGGGAGCAAAGAGCATTATAATCAAACTTAACGGACACGTTTTTGCATTGATAAGTCTTTGTTAGTAAAGGCCTTAGAGCGAAATAATATCAGCCTTTTTTGCATAAAGGTAGGAAGTTGATAACAATTCTAAAAACCTCCAGCAAGTTTCCCCAAATTTTCACAACTTTTGCACGCCAAAGTTTATCCATTTGTTTCTATACTTGTTGGTTGGCTGATTTCACATCAAAAAACAAACATTTTTTCAATGATACATAGCCAATTTTAGTTTTGCCATTAATATTTGATTTTAGGCAAAGTCAAATTGAAATTGATAAACATATCATGACTGAGTGTTGAAATTCAATTTACAGTGTTTTTTAGTCTTTCGCATTAATGAAAATAAAAATCGATAGCTGATGTATCCATCTGTCACGTGTAAGGCGGCAGTAGTAATTGCTTAGTCGAATGTGTGGTGTGCGGTCGGTATGAGTAAACATAAATATGTACGTGTGCTTGTGGCTGCCAACGGCTGCGATTTTCCCACATCAATTAGTTTTCTTGGATGGCAATGAATAAATTATAAGAGCTCTTTGCCACAAGAGGGAAAGGAGTGCGCAGACGAAGTCACAACTCAAATAACAAGTGCAAAAAGTCACGCGCTATGCCGCCAGCCTAAAACGAAAAGTTACATAAATAGCGTCAACAATCGATGGTCGAAAGACGGTCCGAAAATTGACTCGATTATGTTTATACGGCCTCGTTTCCGTTCCCGTCCTGCCCCTGATTCGTGCGCATTGCCCCATGCCTCTTTCAGCCTGAAGCCTGAAGACAACAATAAACAACCCATAAAGCGGCACACTCGAGCGCAAGGAATTCACTTAGCCTTGTTTGTTATGCTTAAGGGGCTGCAAACAATCCGCTAAGTGCAGGCATCACAGTATCCCGTAGTACCCACCTTCACCACCCTTAAACCTCCTCCAAGATAAACTCCCTGAATCAAACAGCACCGCAAAGCAAGCGAAATGTTGTTTCAGTGATTTGTTGTTTGGGGTTGGTGTTGCTTGCTAATGGCTCGTGCTTTGGTAAACAGCTAAATTTATTACCGTACCGACATAACCAAAGCACCACACACTTCCCCTTTCCTTATCTTTGAACCCCTATCCCTTATCCACTCGCACAACACCACCCACGCGCAAAAGAACTTGTTGGCATATTTCAAAGTTAACACTTGCCACGCGGCGGCTGTGGCCACTCGAGCGTTTCATTGCAGTCTTAATGCAACATGGAATGGGTGACGGAAAGGGAGGGGAGCTGAGAACTGATTTTGGCTTAAGGAGGCGTGCCGCAAATACGCACTTGACGAAAAAAGAGCATTAAACAAGGCGTATCAAATTTCATTATTTGTCAGCACTACACAAAGCGCCCACCACCCTCTCTCTGGCCATGATTCTTCCCCTTTGCTGTGCAGTCACTGTTGTAAATTCAAATTTAATTTCAATTTCCAATTGAATTTGGCATTTTGAAAATCTGCTTTGTGTTTTGACTTTGACGAACGTACTATTCTTTTTTCCATCTTAGTTATATATTTCTGTTTTTGTGTTTTCGCCTTTGAAATCGTTAAATGAGCTGCGCAAATTTTATAATTTGTATAAAGCTATGGGAATCTTGCAAGCTTTAGCATTAAAATGGTTTCAAGCTGAAGAAAAATATATTTTATTCTGATATTCGTAAAAATGTTTGACCGTGGCTCTAATGAACTTTACATAACATCAAAGCCATTTTCCCTTCCTTATTTTCTTTCTCTCTCTCTCTCTCTCTCTCTCTCTCTCTCTTCCACTGTTCCTCTTTCATTCTCTTCCTAACTCTCGCTTTTCCGTGTACTTGTGTTCACTCTTATAATGTTAATCAAATGGGTTTCAACAGCTTAATTCCCATTGATGTTGAGTGCATCTTATATTGAAATAATGCAAGCAGGCTATGGATACTTGATCAAGTGGATAATACGGGTGACCTAACTGAAAAACTTAAAAAGTAATCAGTTACTGGAGAAAAATGTTCTTAAATTGTTAAAGGTAGTTGAAAATTGCCTTATTTATGCTTGTTTTATATAAAACACCTGCAAATGTAGCAGTCAGACACAACCGACTGCGATATAATCGCAACCTGTTTCAAAACGTGCAAAAAAAGGCCTTATTGCAAAGGGGTGTTGATACGGCAGGGGTGTGCACTGCATTCAAAGAGTAGCTTGGCAGACTTGCGGGGTCATTACTTAAAAATCCGGGGGCTGTAGTTTTTTGATTTTCGCCAGTATTATCTTCTCACCAAATTCGGTAACTCAAACTGTAAGTGTGTGAGAAATATGTGGAATTAGCGATTTTGATTATCGAGGTTATTAGTTTGCCAGCCCCCCAGAAAGCGTAGAGAACCACAATACCTGTTCCGGCCATAAAAAACATAAATTTTGGGCTGTGTTAGAGCACACGGGCGCATAGGTTAACCGTCTGTCCTTGCGCAGGAAAAATTTTGAAAGTAATAAATAATGTGGTTGTTGTTATTTGGCTACTTTTTTGTTTTTTCCTGCAACATTGGTTTGCATCTCTGATATGAATAACACAAACATTGGCTTGATAAATTAATATGATATAATTTATAAAATCTAAATTTCTGCATAGTTAACTTGTTCGTGTACACCGCTGGCTCGGAAGAATTTATGTATGAAAATTTATTTATGAGCGCATGTCTTCATGAAATTTCAACATTTAGAAGATATCTGTCATGACCGCATACATATCAAACGAAAGGAAATAAAGTCTATTTTATATTGAGAAAAAATAAAAAAATTTTATATTATATATGTAGAAAAAAAAAAAATAAATAAAAATGGGGAGTGTTTGAGGAATTTGCAATTAAAAAAATAGTGATTTTTGCACTGGTTTTTTGCCTTAAAAAGTTATATATTTTTCAAAAGTATATAAAACTTTAATGTTGGGATGTTTGTTTAACTCTATCAACTTATGTTCGAAAATCGGGGTTATTGGTAAGTTTTTGAGACTGCTAGAGCAATTTAAAGTTTCAACATTAAGCAATATTCATATATTCATATTTTTGGTTTCATTTTTTTAATAAAAAAAACTAATGAGTGTTAGAACTCACGAGCGATGTGTTATCACCTGTTTTTACCTGTTTGATTGCTATATATTGGCATAAAAAAGAAAAGAAAAGTTAATTAAATTTAGTTATTTTTGCAATAAATAAGTTTCTTGGATATGAACGATAGCTTGCCTGCCTTACGTATTCTATGAACTTTTGATACCTGTCCTACCCCACAAAACACTTGGACTAGCAACTGATATGCACCTAGCCAACCAAGTATCCTGAGCTAAAAACTAGGCTTCTGCAAACACTTATCCACAAAACTAATTTTCATCCCCCATTATTGCGCTTGACTAAAATAAATATAGTTTGAAAAAACTAAAAAATACTCTTTTTAAAAACATTGAACTAAAAACTTATAAAATTTAAAATAAAAAACTTAAAAATTGGCTAAAACATTAAAATTCATCCATTTGCTCATACTGGGATTTGAACACGGAACTCCCTGATAAGAGTAAGGCACCCTTATCACTAGACTATATGGGAGAGTACCCGAAGCGCCTTTAAAACCCAATTTATACTTTTTTTTTTAGTTACTCACACGCCTCATACAGTTATGCAAAGATGTACACAAATTACGAAAGTGTATTCAGTAGTGCATTGGTACATATGTAAATGTAAGCGCGCGTTTGCCGCTGACACAGAAAAATGAAAAATATTACAAATAACAAAAGCCTCGATAAGCAGGCACAGCAAGAAATATATGTTTCAAACGCACTTTCATACAATATGTACCAACAACTTTTTACCGTTCTTGCTGTCCGCTGCCCGCCGCCACTCCTTTAATCGACGGGCCGCTGAACGCAAAGGGAAACTGAACAAAACAACAACGTGCTGGCTTGTCGTTGCTGAGACGCACAAACTGCACAAAGAGTAAATACCCCTTGAACCAATATTCAATAATTGTCAATGAAAACTCTAATAAATGATTTTAATATATATATTGTTTATACTAAAATATAAACAATAAACAATGCTAGAATATAAACAAACATGTAGAATTGAAATTATATTAAAAAATCTCAAGTTTTGCTATTCAATTGCAAAAAGTTCATATTAAGTTTATAGTACCCTCCAACTTGGACACATCGTTAGCAAGACTTTGTATTTTACAGTTATTCTCTGCCGCTACACCAATACAATCATACTCAGATGAATATGTATATGAAGTTTTGCAGTCGGTCCACGACGGCACTCTAAATTTGTTCGTCGGTCGAGCACATTACAGCGCGGCACGCTGCATTGTTTGCATGTATTATCAAATGGCAGATATGGGTACCCGTGCCAACAAGATGTTATACTTATAGACTGCCGTTTGTTGCTTCGTGAATTCTTGGCGAATTCGGTGTCATTCGGCTTGCTGGTTTCGCTACGACATGAGCTGCCGTAGCACAGCCAACCCAGCCGTACTGTGTGTGTGAGCGCGATCGCATATAGAATCGATAACAAAAATATCGAATTTGGAAAATGTAAAAATGGCGGTTTGTGTAATGGGTAACGATAGAACTTTTCTCAAAATTTCCAAATCGGTTAAGAAACACCAGAGATATCGTAAAGTAAAGTCAGTTATGAGTTTTGTTTAAAGTGATCATTATTTGAAGCATACTTTTAGGACGCAAGGACTGCAACTGGGTTCAGGGTATCTTCTGGTCGGGCCATCCCGACTAGAGCCTGCTTACTTGTTTTTGAATACATTTTCTATTTAAAACAAGTAGAAACGTTGCAGTCGGACGCACCCGACTGCGGTATACTCGATACCAGTAGTAAAACAGATTAAAAGAGAGCTGATTGCAATGGTGTGCGGATACGGCAGGGGTGTACGCTGCCTCAAAGATTGTCTGGTACAGATGGGGATGCCAAAAAGCTATCTTCCTTCCAAATTTGGTGACTCTAGCTCAAAGTAAGAAGAATATGGTGGATGGAAGGCTGGGGGAGGTATGGGGGGGGGGGGGGCGTGTCATCAAAATTTTAGCTGAAGATCTATTTATGATGTCAATAGCTATCCTCATACCAAATTTGGTGACTCTAGCTCAAAAATAGTCAAATTTGGAGGAAGGGGGGATGGGGTTGGTAAGGGTGGGCGTAGCGTCCAAAGTTCTGCTGTAGATCTATTTATGATGTTAATTGCTATCCTCATACCAAATTTGGTGACTCTAGTTCAAAGTTAGTAGAATATGGTGGAAGGGGGGCTGGGGGCGGTATGGGTGGGGGCGCCATCCAAAATTTTTGGGTTTCTTCACTTCCAATCTTGGCAACAAATTTGGCGGCTCTAGCTCAAAAGCTGTGGAAAATATAGGCACTTTTGATTTCAAAATGCAGTGGGCTAGGGAACGGGGGGGCGTGGCTCCAAATTTTTGATTCAGTTTTTTGGGGATCGTTAACAGCTATCTGCCCACCAAATTTGGTGACTCTAGCTTTAACTCTTTGGAAAATACACGCAATCCCGTTTTTAGTGAAGCATTGGGGCGGTTTGGGGCAGCTTGGGCAGTATGGATTGGCGTGGCATCCAAAGTTTTTATGTATTTTTTGGAGGTTGTAATCACCTATCTTGGCACAAAATTTGGTGGTTCTCGCTTAAAAACTGTAATAGATATAAGCATTTCTGTTTTTTAGCTTCGAGGGGGCTGGGGGCGGAATGGGTAGGTGGGGCCCCAAAACTTGGATGCAGTTTTTGGGGGGTCGTTTCCAGTTATCTACCTACCAAATTTTGAGACTCTAGTTCAAACACTTTGGAAGATACACGCACTACCGTTTTTAGCGAAGGGTTGGGGTGGTTGAGGGCGGATAGGGCAGTATAGCTGGGCGTGGCATCCAAAGTTTTTATGAATTTGATTGGGGATCGTCAACACCTATCTTGGAACCAAATTTGATGGCTCTAGCTCAAAAACTGTAGAAGATATGGGCATTCTTGGGGTTAAACTGCGGGGGAGCTGGGGGCGGTATGGGTGGGCGTGGCTCCAAAATTTTTGATGCAGTTTTTTGGGGGTTGGTAGTAGCTATTTTCTCCCCAAATTTGGTAGTTCTAGCTGTAAGGGCTTGCGAAATAGCTGCATCTATCGATTTGATGTTATCGAGTTTATCGATTTGCCAGCCCTCTAGTTATCGTAGAGCTCCAATCTTGACACTTTAATTTACTATGCCATAGATAAAGAGATTTGCAAAGTTTGAAGTCTCTAACTTGAAGGGTGTGGAAAAAAGTTGCGAACATACTGACGGACAGACGGACAGACACCATGACGGACATTGCACAAACCCAATATACTCTTTACCTTCGGTATCGAGTATAAAAATGAAACCAAATATATGCATATTTTTGCTTACTTTCGAAAAATTGAAATTGCTCTGGCAAGCTCAATAATTTATCAATTACTCTGATTTTTGGAATATAAGTTGAGATGAGTTAAACAAACATTCCAACATTCAAATTGTTAATACTTTTGCTAAATATTTACCTTCTAATGCAAAAAATCAGTGCAAAAATCACAATTTTTTTATTCAATTGCAAGTTGCTAAAAAAAACTCCCCATTAAATTTGTTATATTTTTTGACGTAGCATACGTCTTACGTTTCGGTATGAGTGTGCTATCCAAAAAAAAGTTGTTGTTGTAATATGGTTGCTTCACAAAATCGCTCATTGCTCATGAACTAATGAATAGATTTTCCTCAAATTAATTTCATTTTAAAGCCAAGGCTTCGACTTTTATTTTAAGCTATATATATATATATGAAGTGATTACATTTTCTATTAAAAAAATGAGACAAAAAACATGCAAAATTTTGCTTCATTTTGAAGACTTTAAATTGCGCTAGCAATCTCAATAATCAATCAATTAATCTGAGTTTTTCGAATTTAAGTTGAGATGAGGTAAACAAACATTCCCACATTCAAATTTCTAATAATTTTGCCAAATATATAACTTTTTAAGGCAAAAAATCAGTGCAAATATCACTACTTTTTTTTCAATTGGACATAGCTCAAAAATTCCGCCAGAGAATCGATTAAAACTTGTTTTAATACAAAGTAGACTTGATTTACTTTCGTTTAACATACATGCGGTCCTGACTGATAGCTTCTAAATGTGGAAATTTCATTAAGATATTCGGGCATAATTAAATTTTCATACATAAATTCTTCCGTGCCAGGGGTGAACAAGCTCAGCTTAAGCGTCAGCCCCAAACAATTATAACACAATAAAATATGTTTGCGTGCAAGTTTTCGAAATCATGTTGCACATCAAAACAATAAATATGCCCGTGCAAAAATATCATTTAAACTATCGTGAGTTAAATTATCGATAATTCGTCTTTACGGTGGCAGCCCTGATTTTCGCATCTTGTGAACAGTTACTGTGAATTAAGTTAATTTAATTTAATTTAAATTAATATTGAACAATGCCGCCTGTAAAAAGAAACGTAGCTTCGCTGCGTAACAGAGTGAATATTTTAAATTTACGGAATAGAAGTTCAGGTAAGTTGTGTTGTAAAATTAAATATTCGAATTTGTCTGTCTGAAATTAAAATTAATAATCAAAAAAAATTTATTCTTGGCTCTGTGTACTTTCATCCAAATGTTTCCCAAAACAACAAGCAACAAATACTTTTTTCTGCTTTGATGAAATATTCTCACCTCACTGCACTAATAGACAAGAATTTCACAGTTGACACCGAGGTGGACATGCTCATCGTAGGTGATTTAAATTTAGAAATGACAAATGATTGTTCATTTGCAGAATTTATGGAAGAAAAATTCAAATTAAAGTATATTAAAAATGCAGCAACCACCTTAGCTCTAACCAATATAGATTTAGTATTTGCTAGAAATTTAAGTGTATCATTAATGAATTACATATCATACTTTTCCTTTCACAAACCTGTCATATCAAAAGTCACATTTCAAACATAAAACAAAAATACAATTTTAGATTTAATTATGCAAAAATTTTGATGTAATAAATTATGTAAATATATATTTCTATTTCAAGTCAATGTTTGCTAAATTTATATCAGAGATGCTAACCAGTATTGCAGTAAAAAGGAAAAAATTAGCCAAATGACAACAAACACAATTAAAAATAAAATAAAACATCTATGTGGTTGTTGTTATTAGGCTACCGCTTCATAATTTTTGTTTCACAAGGACAGACGTATTCTACGGCTAACCTATGCGCCCGTGTGATCTGACACAGGCTGTTAATTTTTTTTTTTTAATAAAATAGACTTGAATTTCTTTCGTTTGATATGTATGCGGTCATGACTGATCTCTTCTAAATGTTGAAATTTCATTAAGATATTCGCTCATAATTAAATTTTCGTACATAAATTCTTCCGTGCCAAGGGTGTACATGAAGAGGCTCAGCTTGAGCGTCAGTTCCAAATAAAAACTTTATTAAAATAAAATAATTTTATAACCAAATTTTATAAATTCAGAAAATTTTCGTGCAAGTTTTCGAAACCATGTTGTATTGTTTTTGTTGCAGATTAAATTATAGTTTTGCACCAAAACAATTAATATGTCCGTGCAAAACTTTTGGGAATAAACTATCGATTCAGATTGTCTGACTATAAGTAAGTTCGTCTTTACGGTGGCAGCCCTGATTTTTGCAACTTATGAACAGCAACATAATTATTTTATAAAATAAATTAAGATCAATGCCGCCTTTGAAAAAAATTACTTATGCGTAGCGTAACAAATGCACAAACATGCGTTTCACATTTTTATATGTTCATATATTTAAATTTCAAATCATATAAATAATATGTTTAATTTCATTATTTTGTTTAAAGTAACTTAACAATTTTCCACCATTTCCAAATTCAATGTTGATGCTGTCTGTTGAATACCTATTTGATGGGTTCAGGGTATAAGATTTGGTACAAAAAAATATTGTCTGTTTAAAATTTAAAATTTTGGAGTATAGTGTTATCGATAACATGTAAATGTCCCAATCGGAAAGAGTAACCGACAATTTGTACAAAATATTTTTGTATAATGTGGGTTGTATATCCAGTTATCTACTTTTTATTCCCCTTATTCGTATAGTTTTACCATATGGTGCTGAACTTTCTAGCAAATACCAATTTTAAATGAGTTCTTTAAAATATGTTTTGATATTGATCGGTTGATATACAAAAATCTTTTTGTATAATAAAATGCATTGCAAGAACAATCAAATATTTTTATACAAACTAAAAATTCAAATTCTTAAAGTGTATAAAATAATCAGAATTAATAAAAAATAAGTAAATATTTAACAAAGTTAAATGAAAAAATGCAATTTACTCAGTATATATTAACCAATTTAAAATCAACCAGATAAACATAATTTTGATTTGCCCATCTAGAACCTGGGTTTTTAAGAAATTTTTGTGATATAATCAATTAGCGTTTGTTAAATTCAGGTCAGATCAGTTTAGATTTTTTGTTGCTGTTTTCAACTGTTCGGTCTTTAGATGTAGATTTATAAATGAATCCGGGTGTATTTACACATTTGGTGAACTCTGTCGAAAAGAAAAAAAAGTGACTGAAATGTTAATCTGCAATGGGAAAATTAATTTTATAAAACAGCTGTGCGCGTCACACACTTAAACACATTGCAAAGTTTTTAGTCGGCCTGAGCTGCGCCACTATATTGCGCTATCATACGACAGCGGCATTGACAACTGGACAAATCCTTTTATAACAGTGACAGCGCATAAGGAGCAAAAAAAAATCCAGAATTGTAAAGGGGAAATGTGAAAATTGCTAGCTCAGAGTTAAGAGTTACACTAAAGATCGGGACACGATTTTTGGTCGTTCTCTTTTTCTTTCTTTTGGTCTCATTCTCTTTTTCAAGCTTCTGCGATTAGATGCCTGGATGAAATAAAATGGCTGCCTTTTGTGTATAAACCCGTCGACAGCAACCGCGAAACTCTGTCGGCTGATGCCTTCAACCCTCAAAGGCAAAAACTCGAACAGCTGAAAACGGAGGTGACAATGACGCTATGAGCACGATGGGGTGGATGAGGTGCGGGTTAGGCAATCTCCCTGCCTCTGATTTATGATTGCGATGGCAGCATTCTCACATCTCACACCCCTTGCACCCCTTACTGCCTGCTTGTAGTAGCAGTAGCAGTAAAAGAACCAGCGAATGAAAACATTAGGGCGTAAATGTTTGCTCTGTTCTGGTGCAGATAAGCTGCGTTTAATTATAATGTTGTTGGTATTGGTTGCAATCAGCCAAAACAGCCGCCCACCCCTAAATGACACACAATACTGCTATTTACAGTCCAGTAAAGTAGAGAAAAGAACAGAACTCGACTCCTGGAACGACTACTTCAACTACTTCTTTGCCACATAAAGATACCTATCATTCAATTAAGTAAATTAAGTAAACGGTGGCGTACAGTTGATAATTTTTTGCCATTTTTGAAAAATTATAATTTATGTGCGACGCGGCTGGTTCTTATTTTTGCCTTACAGAGACAGAATGCAAGTAGGTGGAGAACTGTGGCAAGGTCTCTCTGGCTCATGCTATCAAGTTTTGCTTGTCTTGCCTTCCTACTAATTGAGTTGCTTGGCTTCCTGGGACTTTCACCAGATAGTTGCATGGAACGCACGATTTTCATGTCGAATACTGTTTTCTTTCTGCTGTTGCTATGTTCTTGTTGCCACTTTTTTCCTCTTTTAAGGTGGCTTTTACGGCACTTTTCTATTTGCCTCTGTAATTCAATATGCGCCACATTTGTTTGTAGGTATAACTTTACACTCACCCAGGGTCACAGTGAAGAAAACTGTAGAAAAAAGCGAGCATATCACATATCGGAGATTATCTATCGTCATAAAATCCGCATGGATTCGGAAAAAATAAGTTAGTGTTTAACTTAAACACCTTAGACGCTCAAAGCTCAAATTTTTTGGATTATGTTTGTTTGTTTACGAAGCTATCTACACCAAAAATAACTTAAGCTAATTCATCTCATAAAGTTTAATCACTCTTGATCAATTATGCTGCAGCATAAGAGCAGCTTAACGTTACTCTTTTAACTATTGTTTTGCAAATGCTTTTAAAATTTCTGGTTCTTGCATTTTCTTTTGATTGCCCTTGGCCTTTAGCTGAGTGCAAGCCGCTGCTGCAATAAGGCAGCCAATTAGAAAATTACAATTTGCCATGCACACATAAAAAGGTGCAGCATATGCATACATGAGCAGACACAGCCATTTTTCTGCTTTTAATTGCTGGTCTTAAACACTCTTTAATGATTTAAACTCTATGACACTTGTCAACAAATTAGCCAACTCAACTATCATACAGTTATACAAAGTTGCACTCAAATTCCGAAAGTGTATTCAGTAGTGCATTTGTCGATGTCGGTTGCTGCCGACACAGAAAAAGAAAAAATAACAAATATAACAAAAATCTCGGCAAGCAGGCTCAGCAAGAAATATATATGTACATACATATATCAAACGCACTTGCATACAAATACTTACAAGAATTAACCGTTCTTGGTTATCGTACGATAGACGACAAGCGCAAGCGCAAGTGAAACAAAAACGTCTGCACATGCTATTTGCTTTCGCGCTGGCTCATACTTACTGAAGCGAAAGCCAAACAAGGTAAAACCAATAGAAGTTCCCAAGTGCGGAAATATGAGACGAAAAAGCTTAAATAGCTCTTGTTAGCAATTGCACAGTTTATAATATTAAAAAGTCTGTGGTTCTATCAAATTTGTCGGTAGCTCAACTTCGAACGTTTGTCTGTTTCGCGACATGTTTAAATTGTTATTTATTGCACATCTCAAGTTGGAGCTGCAATAAATTATTCGTTTGTAAATAAATCGTAGTTCGGCCTCGAAGGCAATTAAATAATTAATAAATTGTATATATTAATGCAGATCTCGCTACATATGTATATGTATATTTATTAACAACCATATGAAATGCGATAGCTGTTTAAAATGCTCAATAGCTCAACAATGTTATTTTTGTTTCTTTTTAACTGATTGTTAAAATTTACTCATTGCTAAAAAAAAAGCAAATGTACCGAACAAACTAAAACCAAATTAAAAAATATATAGATAACTAACAGTTTTTTAATACAGTGCAAACTTTCCTGCAAGCAAAAAGCTAATTAAAACAACAAAAGAAACAAGACGACTTATAAAACAAAAAAAAAAAATTTGTCACGGCACATATGTACATTTGCCGCGGTATGCAAATCAATGCATTGCTCTCTTGCCCCATCTGGCCCCTTCCTTTCACAACAGCTCGCACGCTCTTTCGCTAAAACAGCAAATGACTGGGGCCATAGAAAGTAAACATATGCATATGCTAATTCAAGCAAAGTATTCATTGCACTATGTACAGCGACTGCTGTAGTCCTGTGTTGCGTTTTGTTCTGTTCTGTACAGCCTGTTCTCCGTTGTGTTACGTGTTGTATTGACTTGCCCGACCACTGCAGGGGCTTCCTAAATGGGCCCACGACCGGAACAGACCGACAGAAAATAACACAGACACACGGGACAGATTGTAGTTTTAGGGCACGTCCTTAAGTTACAAGGCGAACGCAAATGCAAACAAATCAACGAACATGTCACAATTGATAGATACATGCGGCTGTGTTTGCACTAGACATTAGGTGACATTCGCCCAATATTAATTCACAATATAGGAGTACAGTCGATAAGCTGAGAAACCGTAACTCAAATTTCTTAGTCATTGTCGATTTTAGATTTATGTTTTTTGCCATTTGGCAGTTGGCCGGCGGCGCTAACGGTTTGTTTGCTTAGGATACTTTCAACTGTCAACACAAACAGAATGAAAGAAAGGATGGAGAATGAGATACATGAAGAGAATAAGACAAACCTAAGTAAACAAGACCAGCTCCTGCATCCTTGAGCTCAGTAATAAAAGTCTTGCCACAAGAATCTAGTTGCTCGTTGCTGTTGCTGGCCGCATTTGTGTGAGGATCGAAAAAAAAAATTAGCGCAAATTATGCGCAGCTAATGCGTAAAGTAAACTCAAATAACGCAACTGTAGTAGGTTGTGAACGTTTGTGTGTGTTCGTTTTGTGTCCTTGCGCTCCAGTTACTGTACCGTTGTCCTGTGTTTTTGCAACCCTCTGAATAATTCAAAGCAAATGCCTTGTGCAAATACAAAAAAGTCGACTCGTTTCATCATTTCTCTTTCATTTATTTTATTGGGAAACATTCATAATATACCAAACATTTCTTCCAATTTCAAAACTCTCTGTTCATGTATGCAATGCATGTAATATTTTGCATTTATGTTTGTATAACGATTTTCTGCTAGCGAATCAAACGCGTTCGCATGTGCCACACCCACACCAAACAAAATTTTGAGCTAAGCAATCTGTTGGCTGTTGGTAATTTGTTTGTTTAATGGATTTGGTAAGTTTGAAATTCGAGGGCGACTGTTGGGTCGACATTTGCTTAATTAAACAATTGCCACTGCGACTTAACTCAACGCCAACACCAATTAACTCAAAATAACACACACATGCTGGTTCAGGAAGCTTTGACTTCGCACACACACGTTCCTAGGCGTAAAGCTATTAAAAATCAAAGTCAACTTTTAAATACACAATGTACCCACAATCAAAGATGGAGCAAAACAAAGCGAGATAGAATGAAAATAAGAGCTTGTGTCAAGTGAGCAATGAAACGGTCAAGTAATTCACATAATGTTTTTGTTTTATTTAATTTTCCAAATAAAGTCATCTCAAATATTTGAAATAGAACGAGTAAATGACCTTATCAGAGAAAATGTTTAACAAAAGCTCAGTATCTGTGATACTCGCACACAAACAACTAAAACAAGTAGAAACGTTGCAGTCGGACGCAACCGACTGCGGTATACTCGATACCAGTAATATAACCGATAAAAAGATACCTTATTGCAATGGGGTGCGGATACGGCAGGGGTGTATGCTGCCTCAAAGACTGTCTGGTGCAGATAAGGATGCCAAAAAGCTATCTTCCTTCAAAATTTGGTGACTCTAGCTCAAAGTTTGTTTAAGGTATGGAAACGGGGGCTGGGGGCGCGTTGGTCTGTGTGATCTGCGTATGATGTCAATTGCTATCCTCATTCCAAATTGTATGACTCTAGCTCAAAGTTAGTAAAATATTGGGGAAGGGGCTGGGTGCGGTATGGGGGGCATGGCATCAATACTTTTATAGCAGATCCGTGTATGATGTCAATTGCTGTCCTCCTACCAAATTTGGTGACTCTAGCATTAAAATAGAAAAATATGGTGGAGGGGGGGCTGGTGGTGGTAAAGGGAGGCGTGGCATCCAAATTTTTGCTGCAGATCTGTGTATGATTTCAATTGCTATCCTTCTAGCAAATTTGGTGACTCTTTCTCATAGTTAGTAGAATATGGTGGAAGGCGGGCTGGGGGCGGTATGGGTGGGGGCATCCTCTAAATTTATTGGGTTTCTTCATCACCAATCTTGGCAAAGAATTTGGTGACTTTAGCTCAATAGCTGTGGAAAAAATAGGCGTTTTTGATTTCAAAATGCAGTGGGCTGGGGAACGTAGTTTCCACATTTTGATTCAGTTTTTTTGGGGGTCAACACGAGTTATCTTCCTAGCAAATTTGGTGATTCTAACTCCATACAGATACACGCATTACCATTTTTAGCGAAGCGTTGGGGGCGGCTAGGGCAGTATGGATGGGCGTGGCATCCAAAGTTTTTATGAATTTGGTTGAGGGTCGTCAACTTTGCACCAACTTTGGTTGCTCAAGTTCAAAAACTGTTGAAGATATAGGCATTTTTGGTTTTAAGCTGTTGAGGAGCTAGGGGCGGAATGGGTGAGCGTGGCTCCAAAATTTTTGATGCAGTTTTTTGGGGTTGCTAGTAGCTATCTTCCCCTAACTTTGGTAGTTTTAGCTGTAAGGGCTTGCGAAATAGCTAGATTTATCGATTTTGCGTTATCTAATTTATCGATTTGCCAGCCCCTTAGTTATCGTAGAACTCCAATCTTGACACTTTAATTTACTATGCCATAGATAAAGATTTGCAAAGTTTCAAGTCTCTAGCTTGAAGGGTGTGGAAAAATTGCGTTCATTCAGACGGACTGACTCATAGACGGACAGACACAATGACAGACATTGCACAAACCCAATATACTCTTTAGCTTCGGTATCGAGTATAACTAGCAGAAGGGTATAGATAGTACTGACAAAATTATGTAAGCAAACTGAGCATTTTGCCAAGTTTTTCTCTTTAAACATTGTCTTATATTATTTTATTATATAGTAAAATCTAATGTTGCGGTTTATAGTCATGACGTGACTTCTGGGTTAATGCAAGATAACTATATTTTAATATTCAATATCTCCGGTCATTCTTAACTGATTTCGATAATTTCACAGAAATAAACAGACGAACATGGCTTAATCTTCTTGGCTGTTGGTGGTAAACAACAATGCATATACTTTATCGATAACAACTTTTCCAATTTTGTGACCCTAGCTAAAAATCTTTTTTTTAGACTTATAGGTTCAAATAGTGGAGCTGGTGGCGGCAGGACGTGCTTGCCATTTTCGAACCAGATTTTTGGAGAGCTTACCAGCTCGGCATCAGAGAATAACAAAATAATTTTGCTCGTATACATCTATTTAAAATTTTAAACGAATACTTACATATCATAAATGTTTTTCACAGCCAATTTTAGATCATAAATATTTTTCATGAAGTTGAAACATTGAGTTAAATAAGGTGACCTACCTGTACTCTGGATTCGGGTAGATTTATTTTTAAAGCGACCTCCTCGCGCATGAAAATGTCCGGGTAACGTGTCTTGCCAAAGAGCGCCTCTAAAACATCGAGCTGGGCCCGTGTGAATGTTGTTCTTTCCCGACGCTGTTTTCTCGTGTTGACGCCTGCAAAATGGAGTTATGTCAAGAAAAAAAAATTTGGTTAGCTTCCACTTTCAATGAGTCAAAGAATACCTAACCTAATGTGCTGAAAGTTGTTCAGTGTGTCAAGTAAAGACTCTAGTTTATATATGTATGTACATACATAAAAACATTGCGCATACGACGCTTGGGCACTTAACAACTTTGAAAATCATGCGAAATTAGAATGGTTTTGGGATTTTTTGCTCTTGTCATACTTTTCCCAGTATTTTTGG
Source organism: Scaptomyza polygonia (assembly GCA_035044585.1). NCBI lineage: Eukaryota > Metazoa > Arthropoda > Insecta > Diptera > Drosophilidae > Scaptomyza > Scaptomyza polygonia. The sequence goes on from JAWNNU010001644.1 coordinate 53,993, forward strand.
CTTTTATTTGCACCAACACGCAAACAATTTCGTTTAGCAACCCCTATAAAATTGCACCCCTAAAAGGCGTTCTGCGCACGTAACCAACCAACCCCGCACAACAGAAGCGGTAACCGAAAATTTTTTCGAATGGGTGTATACAATGAATACACTTATAAAGTCGCTTTTATGTATGTACATACGATGTGTGTGTATGTGTGCGCTTAGCCGCATCGTTGTTTGTTTTACTAAGGCAGCCGTTCACGTTGTGCTTGTCTGCTGTGCTAGTCCCTAATATTTAAGCGAGAGCACCCCTTTTGGCCTGGTCACGACAAAATGCCTTTTAAAATTTTAATGCTCTTCTCCTCCTCCTCCACCTCCTTCTTCTCTATGTTTTTCTACCCTTCCTTGTGCTTGCTACATGCGAATGTCCATCTCTTTCTGACTCACGTTCGATGTCATAAGCTCTATCAAAAATTAATGAGTCATTTTGGTCATAAATTTATAAATTTAATAAAAACTTAACTTCACTTAGCCTATTGTCTTTGCCACTTTCTTTGTCGGGCAGCTGCCCCTTTTTCTTATTGCATTCATTTTGTTCTCATTATTTTTGTCAATTTTAGAATGGTGGCCTCTAAAGGGAATGTCATTTTGGTTGTTGCTGCTGCTGTTGATTTTTGAATGTTTTGTAGTTTTCTTTATGCGTATAACAGCAAAGTAACAACGACGACATTAAAATACGAAAAATAAAAATAGCTTAAAGCATTGGTTATGTTAATTATCATACTCTGATATTAACGCACCTTTTTGACACTTTTTAACCTAGAGGCTTGAAACCTTGGAAATAACTTGGTCTACGAATGGGGCAGATATTCCGCACTACAACGTTTTCGTGTGCTTTTATATGGTAAACACTTTGCTGTAGAGATGGGCATGGGCCAACTTAGCCTTGCTAAGACAAATGTCGTGCGTTTTCGTTCGCAGTCGTTTTTACATTTTGGACACTGGAGAGCACAATTTACTGAGTTTACTTTTTTAGTTTGTGAAGTTTTCCTTTCTTTCACATGAAAAAAGCCTTTTGTGTACCAACCAATTTACTAAATGATTTTTGGTTTTCCAAACAAACCAACAAACAGAAACTGCTTATAGGAAAAAACTTAGGAAGAGCTCATCTCTATTTTATAGTGCTCAAAACCGCACCCATGGGCTTTAATTATACCCTGAACCCATAAAATGGGTAAATCAGGGTATAATGGTTTTGTGCAAAAGTATGTAACAGGCAGAAGGAAGCATCTCCGACCCCATAAAGTATATATATTCTTGATCAGTATCAATAGCCGAGTCGATTTGGCCATGTCCGTCTGTCTGCCCGTCTGTTCGTCTGTCTGTCTGTCCGTCTGTCCGTCTGTATGAACGCGTTGATCTCAGAGACTACAAGAGCTAGAGACTTCAGATTTTAAATATAAGTTCTCCTATACCATAATCAGAACAAGTTTGCTTCAAATTATCGATAACTACTCTGGCTTTAGAAATACACATGGAATCGATAACAAAAAAATATCGAATTTGGAAAATATAAAAATGGGGGTTGGTGTAATGGGTAACGATAGAACTTTTCTCAAAATTTCGTCCAAATCGGTTAAGAAACACCAGAGATATCGTAAAGTTAAGACGGTTATGAGTTTTGTTTAAAGTGATCATTATTTGAAGCATACTTTTAGGACGCAAGGACAGCAACTGGGTTCAGGGTATATTCCGGTCGGGCTATCCCGACTAGAGCTTTCTTACTTGTTTTAAATTGTACCAGCTGTAACCCGCGCGCGTTGCTGCGCCACTAACTAAAATAAATTGGGAGGAAAGACACTAACAATAATATTCATTTCTTTTTATGTCATTTCCAAACAATTTTAACGTTGCAGCGTTTCATTAGTTGTTTTTCCATCTGGGTCATAAACGAATAAATCTGAAGGTTTTCCTACGCGTGAGCAGGCAACAAAGAGCTGCCCATGTGAGGAGCATGTATTCTTCAAATTTATTCCACACACTTGAAACGATTGTCTTTGTGCTTTGTTAATAGTCATAGCGAAAGCGGTTCCTCCCGGGAACAGCAAACGTTTTAATTCGAATGTCATATCTGTCGCGATCATTGGAATACGTGGGAACAGTACTTTTTTATGTTTACGTTAAGTTAGGTTACGTTTCGTAGAGTGATTGGAGCGCCAATTTTTAATGTTAGAACGATCAGATATCCGAATCCAGTTCAACAGATTTTACACGCACGGATTTAAATATTAATATTGACGGTGAAAAAATCAGCTTTCAACAATTTTGGAAATTTATTTTAGTTCCACTCTCAATTAACTGGCTAGACTAAATTTTAGAGTATCAAGCTTCGTATTCCGTACCAAGTTGATTTTTTGAAAAGCCTACTGCCGTAGAAATTAATCCAACTCACAAAGAAATGCACAAATGCCACAGCAAAAATAGGTCGTATCAACACAGAAACAATCCCAGGCTAATGCACAACAACTTTGGTAAAGATCACCACATGATCAGAGGCATAAGGTTCTATAATCCTTACACAAACAGACATTCAGTTTTTTAGTTGTAATTGATGTTTGCTCAAGTTTAAGGCTGACTCTCAGCATATATGTACATACCTGAATAGTAAAAAGACCAAGGCTGATCTGAAATGATATCCAAGTTTAAGCTGCTAATGAGTCAATATTTAGACAGCTCTCAACTAACAGTTAAATTCGATACTAAGCTAACCTATTTTGTAAACTATTTGGATTTGATTTAAATATCTTTTTTGTTCTAATATACTACGGTTCTTTTATGTTTATAAGTTATTAAATTTAATCATGTTTTCATATCATATCATTGAAATATAAGACTTTCTTTAGCTCTTTAATTGTTCTATCTTTTGACAGTTGGTCAAAACGTTTTATTTTCAATCGACAAGTTCTGCTAAAACTTAGTAACCATTTCATTCCATGTTATTGCCTGCATTATTGTGCGTTATGTGGTATTCTCGTTAAGATCCACGACAGCTAAAACATTTTTATACTCGATACCGAAGGTAAAGAGGATATTGGGTTTTTGCAATGTCCGTCATGGTGTCGGTCTAACTTGAAGGGTGTTGAGTTAAAGTTCCGAACATACGACTTTAATTCCACACCCTTCAAGTTAGAGTTTTGAAACTTTGCAATTGTCTCAATCTATGGCATAGTAAATTAAAGTGTCAAGATTGGGCTTTTAAGACTACTGAGGGGCAGGCAAATCGATAAATTCGATAACTATAAATCGATAAATCCACCTATTTTCCACACCGTTACAGCACGTGTTTAAAGATTTGGGGAGAAGACTAACAACTTCTGAAATACTGCATCAACAATTTTCCAGACACGCCCACCCATTCCGCCTCCAATCCCCTCGCAGCTTAAAATTAGAAACGCCTATATCTTCTACAGTTTTAAGGCTGGAGCCACCAAGTTTTGTGCCAAGATAGGTGATGATGACCCCCAAAAAATTGCATTAAAACTTTGGATGCCACGCCCATCCATACTGCTCCAACCACTCCCAATCACCCCAACGCTTTGCTAAAAACGAGAATTCGTGTATCTTCCATAGTATTTGAGCTAGAAACACCTATATTGGTAGGACGATAACTGTTACCGACCCCCAAAAAGCTGCATCCAAGTTTTGGAGCCACGCCTCCCAGTTCCCAGCCATCTGAATTTGAAATCAGAAGCGCTTATATCTTCCACAGCTTTTGAACTACAGCCACCAAATTTGGTGCCAATATTGGTTATGAAGAAACCCAAAAAAGTTGGATGCCGTCCCCTTCCATGCCACCCGCAGCCCCTTGCCAGCATATTTTAATAACTTTGTGATTGAGTCACCAAAATTGGTAGAAGGATAGCAATTGACATCATAAATAGATCTGCAACAAAAATTTGGATGCCACGCGCCCCCTCACCACCCCCAGCCCACCTTACCCCAAATGTTACTATTTTTGAGCTAGAGTCATTAAATTTGGTAGGAGGATAGCAATTGACATCATACACAGATCTGCAGCAAAACTTTTGGAGCCACGCCCACCCATTCCGCCTCCAGCCCCCGTTTCCATACCTTTAACTAACTTTGGATGCCACGCCCCCATAACACCACCAGTCCTCCTTCCCAAACTTTCAACATACTTTAAAATAGAGTCTTCAACTTTAGAAGATTGATAGCTTTTTGCCTTCCCCATCTGCATCAGACAATATTTGAGGCAGAGTCCTCCCCTGCAGAACCCGCACCTCATTGCGATCAGGTCTCTTTTTATTATTTATTACTTTATTACTTGTATCGAGTATACCGCAGTCGTGCACAAGTTTTGTTGACTTTTAAGTTATATATTTTTGTTGCTGAACATTTTCGTTCCTTCTGTAGCACTTTTGTCAGGATTTGTCACACGCAGCGTCACCCAAATTTGACAAAAAACCAAAAAAAAAGAATAAAACAAATAAAAATATGAATAAAAAAAATCGCATTCCGAGGACTTGACACATGGGATTTCAGAGTTAAGGCTCCATTTTTATTATACCCTGAACCCATATAATGGGTAAAACAGGGTATAATGGTTTTGTGCAAAAGTATCTAAAAGGCAGAAGGAACATCTCCGACCCCAGAAAGTATATATACTCTTAATCAGCATCAATAGGCGAGTCGATACGGCCATGTCCGTCTGTCTGTCTTTCCGTCTGTATGAGCGCGTAGATCTCAGAGACTACAAGAGCTAGTGACTTCAGATTTTGAAAAAAAGTGATCCTATACCATGATCAGAACAAGTTTGTTTCAAATTATCGATAACTACTCTGGTTTCCGATATACACATGGAATCGATTACCAAAAAATATCGAATTTAGAAGATGTAAAAGTATGGGTTAAAATATTGGGTAACGATAGAACTTATCTCAAAATTTCGTCCAAATCGGTTAAGAAACACCGGAGATATCGTAAAGTTAAGTCAGTTATTAGTGTTGTTTAAATTGATCATTATTTGAAGCATACTTTTAGGGCGCAAGGAGTAAAATATTTATTGTGGCTGGGTTCCGGGCATCTTCTATCCGGGCTCTCCCAACTAGAGCCTTCTTTCTTGTTACTTGTTAGATTAGCTCATTACTTGTTTAGGCAATTCAGCTGAAATGATGCAATCGAAGCGAAACGCCATTGCAAGCATTTTTTGTGACAACTGGAATGCACATGCACATCGATTTGCTCCATACGCAGTTTTAATACTCATTCCGAATACACCATGCAATTTGAGATATATGGCATAAAATTTACTTATACGCCCCATACATCATTTATACTTCGGGACAAAGGAAAACAGGCACTTGTAGGGTGTTTTGGTGGTCTCCTACACCTAATACGTTCAGCACATTGTTTTTTGCTCAGCTCGTGTGATAGTTTATTTTTTATTTTATTTTTTTTATTAACCAAAATTGCGATTTGATATTTACCCCACATACCTTGGGAGAACCCAACGGCCTCCAGTCCGTGTGGCAGGCCGAAGGGACCCAACGACGGCATAGGCATAACTGGTGGCAGCGGCCCATGCGGCACAGAGTGGTGCGGGTGTGGACCGCCATAGCTGTGCGGGTGTGGGCCCAAATCACCTGATTTAAGAAAGCCCGCCGCCATTAAGGCTTCCGTTGAGTGGAGCGCCACGTTGATGCTGTTTATTATATCCTTTGCTATAGCTTCTGACTTACGACTGAACTAGCGAGCTCTTTCACTTGAAAGTTTCACTTCTGTGGTGTTATTTGAGACAAAAACTTCACGGCGACTATCTGCAAGAAATATGGAATTTATTTTTGAATAAAGTATTGAGATAAAACAAGACATCAAATATTTTGTAAGTATAAACATTTATATTTTAATACGACACGATATAAAAACTAATAATTCCAAATATGGTTTACAGTATAAAATTTATGTTGTATTTTTTTAAATAAACACATTTTCGATAAAGATCTGTACTCGATCCCCAAATATACGCCTAACATAATTATTTTTCTCAACAGCACTTTTCAATTAAAAAACGAAAGTTTACGCACAAGATACTTACTTATTCAGTAATAAACGCAATTCGAAGTTTAATTTTCGTACATGCAAATAACCAGTCTCCGTTAAATTCACATAATGAATCTCAAATTCTTCTTTGACTTGCAAGTTTGAATTTCCTAAATTTTCTTTAAAAGTTGGTACTGGAGTAACTTATATGAAAAACCGCTTCTTGATTGCAAGCAAAGGGTGCCACCCCACAAGGAGGAGTGCTCTCTTCCCTACTGTGGAACTTGGTGGTAACAACCTACTTAAAAAAAAATCAATCGAAAAGCCCCGAAGATAACCGCCTATGCAGACGGAATAAGCATAATTAGCACGGGCAGGTGTCCATCGACAATCAGCTGAGTCGTGGACCCCTCACTCAAATAGAAGGACACGATGGACCGCATTCTCTTCACCAATAGATACAAGGTATCTCGCTGGATTCCACTGAAAATAACAATAGAACGCTGATACTCAAGGAATGTATCAAATACCTAGGGATAGTAATGGACAGCAAGTTGAGTTGGAAGCTCAATGTGGAGGAAAGGGAGAAGAACGCCACCAATGCACTTAATGCATCGCAAAAAATTTTGGGTAGCACTTGGGGACTATCACGAAGACTGGCACACTGGATTATAATCTCGATCGTGAGTCCCATATTAGTCTACGGAGTACTGATATGGTGGAAAGCCACAGAGAAGTCCACATACCTAAAACGAATGGAAAAAAGCCCAGCGATATGCAGTTACGTGCTTGACAGGGGCGCTGAGGACTACACCAACTAAACTAAACTACCCCACTAAGAACCCTTTAGCGGTCTATGTGTGACACTCCCCTGGGAGGGTCAGTCGGCCCAACCTAACCAAACCCATTAAAAAAAACAATGTATTAATTTGTTTTTAATTTTTTATATGAAATTTAACACTTTATAAAAAATAAACTTGACATCTTTGTTTTGAACTTGTCTCGAGTAATTTACAAATTTTTGTATGGTCTTACATTACTATAAAGTTAAGTTATTTTATTATTTTTATAAATTCGAAAAGTCTCAGAAGTGTACTCCTGGGGATTGAAATTAGCCAAGTTGCCAGATTGAGCACCCGACTGGCCTGCGCCTCAATATTAATTCGGGCCAGATGTGTTATTAATTTTCGTGTGCGCTTGAGCATGTAATTTGTGACTGCGGACTGCGATTTTAAGTGCACTCCGTTTTGATGGGTTTTTTTTTTTTTTTTGATTTTATGTCGGTTTCGGTATTATGCTGCGTACTCGCCGTATATGTACGTATGTATATTAAGGGATTTGGGTGTTTTCTAGCTCGAGTGGTTTTTGTGATAAATTTGCGGCTTTAGTTTTTTAGCTTTACCGGTTTCTATTTCGCTTGCGTTTGAGCGTTCGACATTCGCTGGGATCCATTTGGATGCATTGAGCCATGAAAACGACATGACAAAACAAAATAAAATTCTCTTTGCGGGCTGCTTAGTGTGGCTATGTGTGGATTGTACTTTAAGGTCAATACAAACAGATTCGCATATATGTATTTAGTAAATATATAACAAACGAACTAGCTGGATTTGCCAATTTCAAAACAATGAGAGACCGCCAAGGTGTCCGTGCTAATCCCACAATTTCACTGCCTCTCGCTTCTGTCGCTGTCTTAATTCTCTGTCTCATTTACACACAAGGTTATGTCAATAGTTTAGTTCGCATGAAACAACCAAAAATTTTAAATGCGAAAAATAAAAGGAAGCTTGGACAAAAGAGTTTTGAGCTCATCGCCGGACAAATACAAATTTAAGCCAGGTTCTGTTAGATGTTAAGGTCTAGCTTTGTTCTGAACCTAATCTTAATACCCAAGCTATGTCTCATCATGCTCAATGCTCAGCTGTGTGCGAGTGAGATCTTCTACCTTAACTGTGTTCATTTCATTTTGCTCTCTTAGTAAGTGTCTGAGCTAATCCAGCGGCTGGCGCGATTACCGAGTTTGGCTATCTTGCAGCATATCAAGGCAAGGTGACCTTAGATCTAAACCCCAACATATCAATTCGTTCATAAGAAAAAGTTTACACCAACAAAATATAGATTTAAGTAAAAATTATGCTTTGCTTTATGAAAACTACTTTCTCAAACACACAAAAAACTTCAACTTGGCCATCTATGGCTGGATCTGTTTCTGACTCAACTGATGACGCCAAATATGAATGTCATAAAAAAAACCAAATATAATAAAATAGAAGAAGAAGAAAATAGAAACCTACGTGATGTTGTTGTCATTCGGCGCTGCTAATCATGGCAAAAAAAGGGCCAAAAAGGGCTCCGCTGTCTTTTGTGATCACGCTTTAGGGACTCTCTTCCATTTAATCATTTCGGTTCGAAATATATCACGTACACGCACTTTCATACAATATTTACTAGACATTCAGCACTCAGCATTCTGCATTTTCACTTTCAATTTCGGGAGGCATCTGCTATGTTTTTTCTTATTCTTTTTTCTTATTTTTAATTTTATTCAATCCAGCTCGTTGGCAGTTAATACTTTTCGAATTTGCTTTCTATCCTGATATTGTTTAGTTGTATCGTGTGTTTGGCTTATGATTCTTGTAATGTACTTGTATATGGTATATTTTTTTTTCTTCGCCTGCCTCTTGCTCGTAATTACGGTCAAAATAATATTTTCAAACTACTACTGCCGGCAGACAGCAGCGATCCCAAAGTAAACAGACATACGAAAATAAACAAATCGAACGCTACCAAATCTTTCAACTTTTTGCTCGAAAGACCGACTGGCCAAATGACTAAGTGACTACTGGACAATTGGAACAATGCGCCCGCACTTTAAGATCGTTGAACAACTATCGAAACGGCAAAGCAATATGTCGACTTGACTCCTCTGTTTTAAACCCTAAGCCCATGAAATGGGTTAAAAGGGTATAATGGTTGAATGTCACCGAATATAACAGCAATAAGAACAACAACTTGATCAGCAAAACCGGCCGAGTAGATTTGTAAATGTTCGTATGTTTAAACGCGTCGAAAAGAGCTAGATCCCCCAGATTGGAAATATAAGCATTCATAAGCGATAGACAGATCAAGTCGTGTTCACATTATCAAATTATACAGATATTGTCGAAACCAAAAACTCCTACATACATGGGTGCAGGGTATTGCCTAGTCAAACGGTCTCTTTTTCAGCTGCATCATCGTGGCTTGTGTTAATTTATATCTGTTATTTTATTTTCTGATGGCACCCTGGGAAAGTGTGTTACCAAATTTTTGGATTTTTACTTCGGCTACTGGTTATTTGGGCCATGAAAATGTTTTGTTCATGATTAATGACTTCGGCTTGTACAAACACACAAATATTGTTGCATTGAAATTGAGTCTGCTTGCTAATTCCATTCTTCAACATTCAACATAGTCGTGTAGCATTGATTTTGTCTGTAGAAATATGAGCTAAGTAAAGAATGGAAGCAAAGCTCTTAGTAATATATGTACATATTCATATACATAAGGAAATACCGTTAATAGACCTGACAGTCAACATTATTGTGCAACTTACGCCGAAATCCAGAGGCAAATTGCCAAAGATAGTTAATCTTTAAAGCATACATATATATGCAGATATTAAGCGAGCAGCAAGTGCAACCAGCTGTCAAAAGTACTCACTTGCTATAAACAGTTGTTCCTGTTGTTGTAAGTGGTCCAATTGAATAGTTGTTGTTTTTACAGCTGCGTTAATCTGCCTTAGAAAGCACTGTAATAGCTCAATATTTCCAAGCTGTATACTTACAGTGCACAGCAAAAGACTCAAAAATCATGACTGTATCTGTCTTATAAAGATGCAGGAAAAACCTTATGTGTTTCTGCATTCACGTGGTCCTCTTGTGAGTTTTGTGAACGAAAGCTGTCAACTTTGCATATTGCAACTTTTTTTCGCTTGTATGACAGTGTAGAAAATGTGAACAACGCTGACGTTATGGTTGGCATGAAATATATATATTTCTCAGGCCTATTTACGAAAAGCATAGCTACTGGAATTTATTTTTGTATGAAGCCAGCAGACAGCAGCGACAACAACCGGACTGTGACTGCAAGATTTGCTCAATCGAGTAGACATCGAGGCGCAGACAAAGACGTAGACTGAGACGCAAACGCAGAAGTAGACTTAGACTAGCCTAGCATAAGCTGCCTCTCGAAAATAATCCAACTTTATACAAGCGATAAAGAATACAAAGCTGCTAAAGTGGCTCGTCCCAAGCTGCCACATTGCAATGCTGGAAAGTGGGTAATTTAAGGCGTGTTTACTCTTGACTTAACTTTAATTGACTTAAATTAAGAGTCAGCTGACTCAATTTACCTCATGGCTCTCAATGTTAGCCTTTACTCTCAACTTTACTTGACTTAATTTTGTACGGGTTGCAGAAGTAATTAATTAAAGTTAAACAGTGTTGATTTACTTGAAAGTCAAACAGCTGATCAAAGGAAGTGTGAACAAATAAACGTCTGAACATTTTCTTGAAACGGATAAGCAGAAGTTTATAATTTTAGTTTAAAATCAAAGTTTAATTTATAAAAAAATTCAAAAGACTTTAAAAATATTAATACAACAATAGAAGTTTGGGCCGCAATTGCCAAATAACTTGGTTGCAATGGTTTGTTTAACAACACTGCTAACATAATTCTACAGCACTGATATACAGATTTTTCAAGGTAAAGTAAGTTGATAGTAAAAGCATAAATTCCTTAAGTTTATTTAATTAGGTTAATTTATGTTAAGTCGATAGTAAACAGGCTTTTACATGGAAAAGAGTTTGTGAAATAAAGAGAGAGAGAGAGAGAGAGAGAGAGAGAGAGAGAGAGAGAGAGACTGGAACTGGAAGCCAGTATTAGAGCATGTTCTATTTATACGCAAATCCAAGTTTACATTAAAATTTGCAATTTTCGCATAAAATTATATTAAATTGTTTTATAGGTAAAAATTCAATCTAACTGCTGTTTTAAGTTTAAGTTTAAGTTCTAAGTTTAATTAACGGGCCAAAAAATTTAAAAGTGTGAAGATTTGACAAGTTTAAGTCGTATTTTAAATGTGCGCATGGCCTAGAAACCGCTCACTAACCAGATAATAGCATACAGCCGCTAATTCTTCTCGTTATATGTAGGAACAACTTCGCTGTTTTGTTTTAAAACGTTTTAACGTAGAATACGTTATTTCGTAGGTTAGGGGTGCAATTTGAAGTACAAATTTTTGCGAACACTTTCGCCGCGTTTATTTTGATTTTTTATACTTTATACATAACTAATTGAAATCTCATTTATATAGGAGTTAATTGAATATGTTAGCTTTTGATCAGTAGATAAAGTAAAGTTTTGCTACATATTAAGTTATTGAATGCATAAGTAAATAAAATTTTAGCGCAATACATTTTTCATTATTTTTCATATGCGTGTTTTACGTGTACATACATATATTAGCAATAAGTGTGATCGAGCGCGATACTGCATATGGTTTTGTTTCAGTTACCCTTGTGCTCAGTGTCTTCCAAGGCAAGCGACGGGCCAACGCACTATGGGCACTTTGCCAAAAAACTGGCATTAATTAATAGCTACAATTTTAAAAACCAAAGCGAAATGATTTCTATAAGATTTGCTTGTTAACGCCGCTTGTTTACAACATATCAGGCAAAAATCGTTGAGTTAAGCTGGTTTTTTATTAAACTAACAGTTTTGGAAAAAATTATCAAGATCGGTCAACTATATAATTTTTACAAGAGATTTGCATTAACAATTAGTTAATTTTAGGACGTGAAAAATTAATATATGAGCGGCAACCAATAACAGTAAATGTTTGTGTGTGTTCATAAAAGAAGCAACCGCACTTCTTTTCTCTTGTCTTCTCAACTTTTGCCTTAATCTGTTCGATGCAATCCAACTTAGAATTGTGGTATAAACTTTATATGAACTTTGTGCAATTGAATAGTAAAACTTGAGATATTTCAATACTATTTCTGTTGAGTAAGGCGTTCATAATCAATAAAACAGGGTGTATTTAATTTAATAAACTAACACTTTAATCACTTAATACTTTTGTAAGTAACTAATTAAAACATATTATCCATATCTAAAATTATATATTTTAGTTTTATTGACTATTATTATATATTTGTAAAAGGGGCATTTTTACTTTGTGCATTGTATGCGTGTCAGCTACGACAAGCCAGCACGTGTTGTTGTTGGTTATTGTCGGTTTAAGACTATAAATGTATTGCAGTGATTCTTGAGCCAAATATGTGTGTGTGTGTGTGTATTTACAAAAAATAAACCAGTGCACAAAAGTCGCTACCAAAATACATGAATGAGTGTGAGCAGAAAATACTTCTATATTATTTATATTTTTGATATAATAATAATGCAATTTATCAGGAGAGAAAACCAACCCTTTATGCAATTTATGGAAACTACATTCAATCTTCAATTAAAATCGCGGTGTTGAATTTAAAAATATATTTTACTCATTTTAATTTAATTGTTTTGTCATTACGTCTTTTTTGATTGAAAAACTAGATATGGAACGTGTTCTACGTTAAATCTCAGCGGCCGTGTTAGAGACACAGCCCGTAGGTCAAGCCGAAAGCACAGACCGTCGATTTTTTTTCTTCAGTTTTTTGCTGCAATAGTACCCCATATTGTAAATCATTTACATCCATTTAAATTGCCACACGAACACTAGAATTTATAAATAATAGAAACTCACAGTCACATTTAAATTACCAATTGTCCAATGATAAATTGGTGAGGAGTTCGCCAAGAGCCTAAAATATATGTATATGTATGTAGAGGCACAGAACGCCTTTATCTTCCACAGTTTTTAAGCTAGAGCCACCAAATTTGGTGCCAAGATAGGTATCGACGACCCCCAACCAAATTTATAAAAATTTTGGATGCCACGCCTATCCATTCCACCCTAGCCTAACTGACTTAACTTTACGATATTTCCGGTGTTTCCAAACCGATTTGGACGAAATTTTGATATAAGTTCTATCGTTGCCCATTATTTCAACCCCGATTTTAACATTTCTCAAATTCGATATTTTTTGTAATCGATTCCATGTATATATCGGAAACCAGAATAGTTATCGATAATTTGAAGCAAACTTGTTCTGCCCATGATACAGGAGAACTTAAATTCCAAACCTAAAGACTCTAGCTCTTGTAGTCTCTGAGATCTTCGCGTTCATACAGACGGACGGACAGACGGACATGGCCATATCGACTCGGCTATTGACGCTGATCAAGAATATATGTATATACTTTATGGGGTCGGAGATGATTCTTTCTGCCTGTTCTATACTTTTGCACAAAACCATTATACCCTGATTTACCCATTTTACGTGTTCAGGGTATAAAATGCCTATATCTTTCACAGCTTTTGAAATAGAGCCACCAAATTTGGTGCTAAAATTGGGGATGAAAAAACCCAAAAAATTTGGATGCTGCTTGCGCTTGTCGTCTATCGTACGACAACCAAGAACGGTTAATTCTTGTAAGTATTTGTATGCAAGTGCGTTTGATATATGTATGTATATATTTCTTGCTGAGCCTGCTTGCCGAGATTTTTGTTATATTTGTTATTTTTTCTTTTTCTGTGTCGGCAGCAACCGACATCGACAAATGCACTACTGAATACACTTTCGGAATTTGAGTGCAACTTTGTATAACTGTATGATAGTTGAGTTGGCTAATTTGTTGACCAGTGTCATAGAATTTAAATCATTAAAGAGTGTTTAAGACCAGCAATTGAAGAAATTTGGATGTGTGTGTTCATGTATGCATATGCTGCACTTTTTTATGTGTGTGTGGCAATTGTGTTTCATTTCTTGACCTGTCTTAAGTATAATGTTTGTTTATTTATTTATAAACATGCATTTAAATTATTATATATAATTCGTTTTAACATATTTTTGAATTGAAAAAAAAAACCGTTTACTACTCTAAAATATATAATACTTGAAAACAAAAAACTTTATTGATGTTTGCAAGGAATCTTATGTTTTTGTAAGTTCGAGTTTTGTGTCACTTAATTAATAAATTAAAATTAATTTGTCTAATATGATCACAAATTGTCTAATCATAATAGTTGAGACGATTCAAGAATAATACACACGTGCTACGCACACATTTAAAGGTGCAGCATGTGCATATGTGTACACACACCGCCAAAGTTCTGCTTTCAACTGCTGGTCATAAATACTCTTTAATGATTTTAATTCTATGTCATTAGCGAACAATTTTGCTAATTCAAAGTTGGACTCAAATTCCGAAAGTGTATCCAGTAGTGCATTTGTCGGTTGCCGTCTACATACAAAAAGAAAAATTTCAAAAATAACAAAAATCTCGGAAAATAGGCCCAGCGAGATATATACATATGTATCAAACACTTGCATTCAAATACTCACAAATATTTACCGTTCTTGGTCTGCACTTGTTTTCATTGCAATCGTAAATGTTTGAAATGTTTAAGCTTAGCAAGTTTAAAATGAAAATCAATTATCGACTTGTCATGATCAATGCGACTAATTGTGCCCAATTGTTTTTGGCCTGTTGTCCTTTTGCCCGATGAATTTTGTGGTCATGACCTGTCACGCAACCTGATCCATCTCGAAGGATTGCTGCTGTCGTCCAGTTAATTTGTGAACATAAACCTTACAGCAGCAGCCGCGGCAGCCAAAAGAAAATCATACCGAAAACAAATATACTGAAAAAATTATTGAAACATTGTGGCAAAAGGTGTGAGTGCATACATAAATTAACTGATGAATGTTACCTTGAGTATGGACCAAGATTGTACAAATGATTGTAGCATAGTAAAACCAAATAAAAAATATAGTCTAGAAGTATGTTTGTATGTATAAATTAAAAAATATTGTATGTACATATGTACATATATCAAGCAAACACATAAGCACGCACAAATCAATAATAATGCGATACGGTATAAGAGTGAAAAGTCTGTTTGGGCATAAAGACACTGAGACTAATTACAACAGCAGCAAACTTATTATTTGACGCATTGTCAATGTGATCTTGATAACTGGCCGGTTTGGATTGGTTTGGTATGGTCTGGTCGGGTCGCCCTGAGAGTGAGTTCTACTCAAATGACTTTGTCTACGAAATTCAAAAAGCAAAAATAGAGTAAGAAACTCGGGTTCAGGCGCGTAATGGGTAAAGAGTGAAGAGATAAAAATTAATACAAATAGTTAAAGAAAAAACCAGAGTCGGAAAAAAATGACTTTATAAAAGAACGAAAAGAAGTCAATCGGAATGAATAAAGGCAAGGCGAGGCGACGCCAAGACGTCATAAATTTGAAAAGACTTGAATCAGTATGGGACGACCGGTCACTCCCCCGCCACCGATTTTTTTTCATATTGTTTGAGTTTTTTAAGAAGAAATATACAAATAGTGCAGGGACACTGATATTGGGCGTGCGTCGGTGTACCTAGTCTAAACAATGGCACTCTGAGACTGGGGCCTAGAAGCTTTGGCTTTTTCAGATAAGCTATCAAAATGTCGCGACGCGATCTTGAATTCAATTCGAATTCATAAGTTGAAACGGACTAAGTAACGGATGTGGATATTAACCGTGGATGTGGATGCTGGATATGAATAAATGAACTCCCTACTTCGTTTCAAATTGAAATTGGTAGTGGCAGGTAGTCGTAGTTCGTTTTGTTGCTGTTGTTGCCTTAGCGTAGGCGTGCATTGAAGCTTGAAGTGAGCTTCTTTTTTGGTGGGGGGAGGCGGGTCTGAGGCTATGCGCCTGACTGTCTGATGTCAATTGTTTTTAACAGTGGCCAGCAAGGCTAAAACTTGTTTCCCTGCATATTAAGTTTATAAGACAACACACAGAAGCATCCATATTTACGATATTAAATTTAAATTTGAATTAATTTTGATTTCATGTCAGCTGACAATAAATAAATAAATAAACTGAATTTACAATATACATACCGATAAAAATTATAAAGAAGAACAATATTCAAACAGCTGCGAAATGCAACAAAAATAAGAAAAAATATGTATGCCTGTGTATGTATGAGTATGTATGAATAAATAGTAATACGTTTTATTTATAGCCAAGCCGCTTTGAAACCAGCTAATAAAGCGTAGCGGCAGCAACAACAATACAAGATTGATATTAAGAAACTAATGAAAATTTGTAAATAATGGGTCCGTCGGGCGAAAACGCTTCTGTTGTGCAGAGTTGACATGAGTTTGGGCTGGGTTCAGCATATTTAAGTTCAGCTTTATTGTTGGGCGCTGTTGCACAGTTGTTTTGAGATCTCGTAGCCTCTCGCATATGATTAAAGCATATGCATACCACAGATGGCATGTTAGCTAGTTGTTGGTTTGCTTTTGTCTCTTGACTTATGGCTTTTGGGACATTCGTGTTGTTGGCAGCGATCTATCGATTGTTCGCTCTCTGCGTAATTAACAAACATTCAAAAAGGGGCGGCTTTAATATGTGCATTCAGATCATGAAAATTTGTTTGATTCGATTTGTTTTAAGTTTACTATCCGCTGATTACATCATGCAGCTGACTTATCTTGCATTTTTTTCAGAAACTGTTGATTAAATTACTATCATCTGTTGAAATTGATTGAAGTCGGTTCAGAAATACCGTTAATTTCGAAGTTACTAGCTCAAGCTTCAGCAGCGCCATATTTCGTGCATTCTCTGTGTTCGCGTTCACACAGAGAAACACATCCGTGCAAGCACTAGAGCTTTTTCGATTTGTTTATTTACAGTGAATTAAACATAAGACTGGACTAACAAACTATATTTTTTCATATGAACTCTCACATCCACTACTTTTTGCTAGATTTGAATATTTATATAAAGAGCCCCATAATTATAGATTAAACTTAGCAACTAATTAATATTTTTGTTTCGAAATATATTACTACCACCCTTAGAACAAATGAGGTTGCAGAAATCAAAAATTTCATGTGCACCTACAAAATATTGAACGAACTTATTTTATTGAAAATTATCCAACGATTTCAAATCCGCTATCTATAATACAACAAGACTGTTTGTTTCAAAGTTGTCTGATTTTCATTGTTACATAAAAATCACAATTTAATGTAATTTGGTCGGCTTTGAGTTACAATATCTCAAAAACTAGATAACGGATTATTATTATTTTTAATTCTATCGATAGATCTAATTATAAATAAATATAATAGATCAAATTTTTCACTATTTCTCAACTTTGATGGAAAATAAAAAAAAACCATCACATTGTACATATGCCATATTTTCACATAAATTTCTTTGGTTATTCCTTAATCTAATGCGAAAAGTTTTTTAGAGTTAAAATAGTGAAAAAAGATATAGTTCCAAAAATGTGCTGCGTGCAATTTCCGGGCTATTTATGACCTGCTGTAGGTTGTTGGCAATATTTTACAAAAATTTAAAAAGTACATAAAAAAAATTTATATTAATATGTGTAACATTAGTTTTTAATTACGAAAGCCTTACAAAGAAAACATAATAAATCAAAAATTTTATTAAACTATTATTTTTTTTTTCTCATAAAATTGATTTTTCAACTTTGCTTACCCATTAATAGGCACTGCAAAACCATAGAACTTTTAATTTAATAGGTTAATTAATTATCTATCTTATGCTGTTAAAATTGATTGATTATCTTAATTGGTCCAAAAGCTATGATTTTTGCAACGAAAAATCCCAAATGTGCGTAGTTGCTAGTGTTTTAAAAGAAATATGCAATGTGATCTATAAAGATTTATTATGCAAAACTTATCTGTAAACGGCACTTACCAATAAAAATAAAAGAAACTTTCACTACTATTGATCAAATATTCCAAACGAGCGAAAATCTATAAAACTTGCAAAGGTCGTATGTGGTGGTAAAGTTGGTTTAATAATTAAAGTATATATCCAATTGATTGGGTTGGTGGCATACGTTTTTTTCTGCACTCCTGCCTGGATGGAAATAATAAAGTATGCACTATATATTGCAAATTGTATTTATATATTCGTTATTATGGCGGTTAAGTTACTGTTGTTAAGGCCAGGTGATATGATGATAATACACTTGTGGCAAACACAAAAAAAAAAAACAATGGACACTGTTTGCGTTGAGAACAAAGTATCTTTAAGAACTTTTTGTTAGCGGTTTTTCGTTGTTTCGCATAAACAAATGTTTGCTGCTGTTGTGGTTTTTTTTGGCGTACTGCGATATAATTTTAATTTTTTGCATATATTTTTGCATACCACTTTAGCGACGACTGCTATGATATTAAATTTATTTTATTATTTCTGTGCGTGAGTGTGTGCGTGACACAGCAATCAACAAACGCGGCGCAATATATCGGTTAACGATGAAGCGCTATGGACCAACAACGAATCGAGCGAGCGGAGCAACGAACTCACAACCCGAGCGGCACGAATGTTACTTTAGAACTGATTAACGTCGTGACACCTTTAAAGCGAGCAGCAGCAGTGGTGGTAATAGCGGTAACACAAGAGCACACAAGCAAGCAGCGACTGTGGCAGCAGAAGTCGTTCGACCAGTCTAATTTGTTTTTGTTGCCGTTGCTTTTTGCCACGCACGCACACACACTCTTACATACTATACAAACACACATACAAACACAAGTGCACAATCTCTGATAAGTTGAGAGCGAGCGCGCAACATTTTAACAATGGCCGACAGCGAGAGTATACGGCTCTCAGCGTTTGCCAGAGAGAGATGAGTGGATGGTATGCAGCAACAACTGTTAGGCTGGTTGGCAGCATGTATTTTAGAAGCTGGCAGCGAATTCTCCTTTGTCTCGCTCCGATTTGCGGGAAAGCGGTGCAGGTGTAAGCAAGAGAGCTGTTTCTGGCAGCTGTATTTAACTTTGTCATATTGCTGTTTGTGTTTTCTGTGGAACCACACCCCCAAAAATAATGAAAAACGCTGCTGTTGCCGTTGCTGCTATTACGGCTGTTGCTGTTGCCGCAGGCTGCCACTTCTAAGCAGTCGGTTAAAAAAACCAGCAAAGTGCAAACTTTGCTTTTTATTAATTTTATTTTACACACTTTGTTTGACTTCCCTTTCTTGTATTTGTTGCTTTCGCCGTTACTATGTTTTGCGCGCAATGAAATTTTAATAAAAATGAAGCATAACGCTCGAAAAACAAAACTACAAAAGCAACGAAGGATTGTTAGTCAGCAGGACTGAAAGTAAATAATATATCTACATATGTACATGTATATGTACATATGTATAATAAATAAAAATACTAAAAAAAAAGAAAGAGAATATAACAGACTGTAAAAAGGTAAAAGATATCTGGTCAGGACAACAAACACCTTAGTTACTTGAAACAGCAGCAAAATCGAACACTAATGTGCTTGTAATTACACACACGGACGTATGTATTACTTCGTAATATGTACATACATACATACATACATCAAGAGGCGGAAATAATAATAGCATCACCAAGCACCTTTATCTTACCGTCCATAAAACAAACATCAACTTTTGCAATTTCTTTAAGTGAGTATTTTTTTTTTTTTAATGCTTCAAGCTTTCCCTAATCGTAAAGTACAAGTTTTTATCTATACGATAGTTAAAAATTTTTTTAATTTATTTTGTTTTGAAAAAAGTGGTAAATTTTGCGGATTTTACCATCATTGATGCAATTTTCGTAAAAATCGTTATGTTTACCAAATCTTTCTTTAAAAAAGTATTTGTTTTTTATGTCTTACAACTTTAAACTGTTATTTAGATCGTTGAGGAGTAACTAGGGCAACATTAAATTGTAATTGATCGAAAAATGCACTGTAAAGTTGAAAAAAAAAAAAACGAAATCATAAAGCCATCTATAGTTTTGAAAATCTCACAAATTTTATCTGATTGGTTATGTTTTCGATTAAAATAATAAAAAACACCAAAATCTATTAATAGAGGGCAAATACAAGAGATAAATAATGTGTTATGAACCAATTTCTTAGCTAAAATTTGGTTTTCTACAGAGTTGACGCCCTTTAATGTGTGCAACAAAGCAACGAAATTTCCTAAATAGTAGTGCGATAGCGCTTAACGTTGCGTATACTTCGGAGAACATTGTTAAATTTCGGAAGCTTTTGGATTTTAAATTGGTCAAATTATGCATGGTGGAATATTTGATATTCAGATGCGATAAAAGTCGATATGATTGTTAAAAATGGCTTTGGGCTCTTACTTAAGCTTATTTACCGAAATGTGTAAATTATCGTTTCAATAAAATCTTGTACTTTACGTTTAGGGGAAGTTTTACGCATTATAAAAAAATACTCATTTGAAGAAATTGCAAAAGTTGATGTTTGTTCTTTAAACGGTATGAAAAAGGTGTTTGGTGATGCTATTATTTTCTCCGCCTCTGTATGTATCTAGTATGTAGTTCATGCGTACACACGACGAAAAGCGCCGTACTAACTATTAAATTCATACACATATACTTCAGTTAAATATTTACAAATCTTTAAATGACGTTTGGAATGCTTGAATCGAGTATAAAAATACTCAAGCTAAGTACAAACATTCTTCAAATTACCATAAATTATCTAGAAATAATTTAAAATCCAGAAATACAGACATTGATTAAATTATAGCATTTTAATTTAATTTTTGTGTGCATATTTTATTCTGTGTATGCATACACACATTCACTGATAAATACTTACAATAATGCAAGGCCATTTCGTTACAAAAGTTACAATGCTAGTTTCTATTATTTATAAATACTTAACGTTCATTCATTCGCAAGTAAAGAACGTAATGTTTCTATACTGCACATGCCTACAAGCACAGACATTTTAATATTTTAGACTGTGCAATTGCTCTGTTTTAATTGTCCTTGCGCTAGGCGTCCTTTTTACGGTAAATATTTGTTAGTATTTGTATTGAACTGCGTTTGATATATGTATGACATATGTATATATATCTTGCTGGGCCTTCTTGCCGAGATTTTTGTTTTTTTTTCGTCTTTCTGTATCGGCGTCAACCGACATCGACAAATGCACTACTTTCGGATTTTGTGCGAAACTTTGCATAACTGTATGATAGTTGAGTTGGCAAAAAACACAAAAGTGTTTTTAAGACCAGCAATTGAATACAGAAATTTGGTAGTGTGTGTTCATGTTTGCATTTGCTGCACCATCTAATGTGGGCGTGGCAATTGTGCTTCATTTTTTGACCCGTCTTAAATATTATGTTTGTTTTTTTATTTATGAACATGCATTTAAATTATAATATTGAATTAGTTTTTTATATATTTGTTAAATGTTCAAAGAAACTTTTACCAATTTAAAATGTATAATACTTGAAAACAAAATACATTAGGTAAAACGCTTATTGGATTTGTGCACTGTCCGTCTTGGTGTCCGTCCGTCTGTATGAACGCAACTTTTTTCCACACCCTTCAAGCTAGAGACTTAAAACTTTTCAAATGTTTTTATCTAAGGCATAGTTCGTTAAAGCGTCAAGATTGGAGTTCTACGATAAATGGGGGCTTGCAAACCGATAAATTCAATAACTTAAAATCGTTAAGTTCACCGCTTCCTACGCCCTTAAAGCTAGAACTACCAATTATTGGGAAAAGAAAATTACAAAAAACCCCCAAAAAACTGCATCCAAAATATTGGAGCCACGCCCATCCATACCGCCCCAGCTCCTCGCAGTTCAAAAACAAAAATGCCATTATCTTCCACAGTTTTTGAGCTAGAGCCACCAAATTTGGTGCCAGGGTAAATGATGACAACCTTCGAAAAGTTTATAAAAACTTTGGAAGCCACGACTAGCAATACTGCAATGGCCGCCCCCAACCTCCCCAACGCTTCGCGAAAACTGCAATGAGTGTGTCTTCCATAGTGTTTGAGTTAGAAACACCAAATAGAGAAATAACTGTTAACGACCTCTAAAAATTGCATCAAAGTTTTGGAGCCACGGCCCCCATTCCCGAGCCCCTTGTATTTTGAAATCAAAATCGTTTATATCTTCAACAGCTTTTGAGCTAGAGCCACAAAATTTGGTAGAAAGTTAACTGTTAACGACTCCAAAAAACTGCATCAAAGTTTTGAAGCTAATAATTTATTTTGAAATAAATAAAATAAAAAAAAAAAAAATACTCTTCCCCTTTTCGAGCCCCCTGCATTTTAAAATCAGAATCGCCTATATCTTCCAAAGCTTTTATACTAGAGCCACCAACATAAGTGCCAAGATTAGTGATGAAAAAATTCGGATGCCGACCCCACCCATACCGCCCCCATCCCTGCGTCACCCATCCTTTTACTAACTTTGAGCTTAAGTTACCGAATTTGTTAGGAGGATAGCAATTGACATCATACACAAATCTGCAGCAGAAATTTGGATGCCACTACCACCCATACCGCCTTCAGCCCCCCTTTCTACTCGTTTTAACAATTAAATATATGTACAGTCTGGCAAGAAAGTGTTTTCGCATGAATAAATATTCATTTTTTTTTCAGTTTTTTTCAGAAAATATAACTTTTAAATGACATTCTTTTCATATTGCAACACTTTTATTTAACGAAACTTTAAACTAAGAATATTAGTGCACATGTACATGTACATATGAACCTATGATCTATATATCGATTCCAAGAACCGCCTGCAGCAAAGAAAGTATATGGAGTAACGAATCTTAATTAAAAATATGGCTTTTAAATTTTTTTTAGATCAAAACAAGCAAGTATTTAATTAAAAGTAAGCTTTGAATAATAATAATAAGTATAAAGGTTCTAGTCAAAACAATTCGGCTAAGATATATCCTTAACCTAAGACACTACGCGAACATTTATAATTTGTATGCATGTGTGAACCACTGCGCTGCTGCATAATGAATAAATTTTAATCCATGTCCGGTGGGTTTTAGCCGATTTCAATAATAATTTCACATCGTTTCATTATTTTGTCATTACTTTCGAAAACCTATTTCACGATTTATAAACCTATGTCATGTGTATCATTGAAATGATAAGAGTTATCGATAAATTATAACTAGGTTTCTATTTAAATCTGGGAACTCAAGCTTTTAATTTCTCTGATATCAGTTTGCTCTTACACACAGATAAATCAAATGAATATACTTTTAAACTTTCGTAGATAAAGCTTGTTTCAAATTATCATTGTTTTCCAGTTTTCGGTAAAGAGTAACTGTCCGTAAATATTAATGGAAATTTTTTAAGAAACAAACAAAAAACAAAAAACTGAAACTTTTATTAAAACTGCTTGGGAAAAACCAGATATACATTGAAATTTTAAATTTTATTGGAGTTTACTCCTTAAGAATCGATTTGCTTATAAGTAGCCCGGTAAGAAAAAAATATGAGGAGTGAAATCAACTCAACAAATTTTGGGAGATACACGCATTTCCGTTTTTAGCAAAGCGTTGGTATGGTTTGGGGTGGCTAGGGCAGTAAAGATGGGAGTGGCATCCAAAGTTTTATGAATTTGTTTGGTGGTCATCATCGATTTTGTGTTATCGAATTTATCGATTTGCCAGCCCCTTAGTTATCGTTGAACCCCAATCTTGACACTGTATCTGTCCCGGCCATAGATAAATATTTTTCATGTCTCTAAGTTGAAGGGTGCCGAAATAAGTTGCGTTCATACAGACCGACAGACGGACGGACACAATAACGGACATTGCACAAACCCAATATACGCTTTATTTTCGGTATCTATTAAAAACGAACACTCAAATATATTAAGTTATTTATTTTTTATTAACTATTATTGAATATTTGTACAAGGGGTATTTTTAACTTGTGCAATTTGTGCGTCTCAGCTACGACAAGCCAGCACGTGTTGTTTGTTTTTGTCTTATGTGACTTTTTACATATGTATGTGATTCGGGATCTAAATATGTGTGTGTGAGTATTCACAAAAAATTAACCAGTGCAAAACAGTCTCTACCAAAGTACAATACAGAATAGAAAAATAATAAAATGCCTCTTAACAAGCGCATATACATATCAAACAAAATCTTTTGAAAGTAAATTGAAAAGAATGTGAGTAAAAAATACTTCTGTATTACTTATTTATATTTGTCAAACAATACTTATTAAATTTATCAAGACTTCAACCTGGAAAATATGAAAACCGAAAACATTTATGGAATTTATTAAAATCGCCCATCGCAAACACAATCATTAAAAGTAGACATATTGATATCGAATGTCACACCTACTTATTATATTTTTCATTCCACAAACCAATATTTGTTAATATCAAGCCGTAACGAATAAAATAAAATAAACGAATAAAGAAACATATCATTGAAGAAAACATTGAAACAAATTTTTTTATTGCAGTTAACATTTTACTCTGTGTATAAAAGTGTTAAATTTTACACATTTTAATATCATTGTTTTGTCATAACATCTTTTTTTTGGTGGATTTGAAATGTAACGTATTGTACGTAAAATCTTAGCGTCCGTGTTAGAGACACAGCCCGTAGGTAAAGACATAGCACGGACCGTCGATATTTTTGCACACCCTTCAAGCTAGAGACTTGAAACTTTGCAAATATCTTTATTTATGGCCGAGTAAATTAAAGTGTCAAGATTGAGGTTCTTCGAAAACTGGGGGCCTGGCAGTTTGATAAGTTCGATAACTCAAAATCGATAAATCTAGCTATTTCGAACGACCTTACAGCTAGAGCTACAAAATTTGGTGAGAAAATATCTCTAAAAGTGCATCAAAGTTTTAGATCCCTGCCCACCCATTCCTACCCAAGCCACCCTTAGCTCAAAAATATAAATGCCTATATCTTTCACACCAAATTTGGTGCCAAGATGACGACTGATGACGACCCCTAAAAAAATTCATACAAAATTTCATAACCACCCACACCGCCCCCAACCTTCATCCCACTTTGTCTCAAACGTTGCGCTAGAGTTATCAAATTTATGAAGGGGGGCTGGGGGTGGTATAAGAGGCGTGGTATCAAAAGTTTTTATGCAGATCTTTGTGGGTTGTCTATTGCCATCCTTCTACCAAATTTGGTGACTCTAGCTCAAATATATTAAAATATTATGGAAGGTGGGCTAGAGGGCGAGGCAATCAAATTCTCGCTGCAGGTCTGAGTATGGGCTGGGGCAGTATGAAGTCTTTTCTGACTTTAAAATTAAAGGGAATAGAGAACGGGAAAGCGTGGCAACAAAATTTTGAAGTTTTGTTGAAGTCGTTAACAGTGATCTTCCTACCAAGTTGGTGACTCTAGCTCAAACACTATGGAAGAGGTTAGGTAAGGTTAGAACGGTAATGAGCAGTTAAAGAAAAAACGCCCCACTCACACAGCCCATATTTTGGCCCGTTTTGATGTCGTGTCTTGGACATGGTCCACTGACACCGTCTACCCAGACTCAGATTGGTCCCAGCCCGAGGACAGTTTAGTATCCGCCATTTGAGATAAGTCCAATAAGATGAAAGAACCAAGGTACCGATTTCTGTACTTGCAGAGCTGGACAGTCGGAAAAGAGGTGGAAGATTGTTTCGGAAACAAGTTAATAAATTTAAAATATGGATTTATTAGAGTTAGATTAGTAGGATGGGTTTTAGTTAGATTAGTTTGTTTACGTCAAACTGATTTAAAGGCTTTAATTGCTTATTCTTCAGTAGCTCATATAGGAATTGTTTTAGCAGGTTTATTAACTATATCTTATTGAGGATTATGTGGTTCTTATAGTTTAATAATTGCACATGGTTTATGTTCATCTGGTTTATTTTGTTTAGCTAAACAGTGTTTCCTCTTTCTCCACGTCTCGGCAGCTTCTGCAGAAATCATTGAAGGGGGCAAGAAGTCTCACTGCGTGAGTACCCACTAACCAGTGCCCCGTGATGGCTCTGATTACGGCAGCACAGCCTTACAGGCTTGCCTGGGAATCCTACCCGTGGCGGTGGTAAGTTGCCATCTCTAGTTTGCTTTGAGTTCGAAATGCGATCGAATGGTAGTACCATGCCTTGTCAACTCGTCTGCTTTATTGTTGCCTTCGATGCCTTGATGCCTTAATATGAGGCGTATCTCGAACTGCTTTGCCATCTGGTTCGGAGATCTGCGAAAGTTTGTGACATATTTCGAATTAGATGATATCGCCTGGAAAGATTTGATTGCCACCTGGCCATCAGAAACTATGCAGATTCTAGCTGCAGAGCAATTAGTTTCAGAGATGCAGGACAGAATTGCAACGATCTCAACTTGAAACACACTGCAATGATCGGAGAGGATAAAGATTTGTTTATGGATTGCACATGGCAAAATACGCCGCCCCCTACCCGGTCGTTTAGCTCTCAGCTATCGGTGTAAATTTGTACAGAGTTTGTCGGCCCTGGCGTGCCTGAGAGCCAATCGTCCCTTGAGGGGATAAGTATATGCAATAGAGTTTTGAGGAATTACTGAGGACGACAGTAGTCCGTGTTTTTGGGAATAAGTGGGTTTCCAACAAGAACATTGGAGTGCCCGTAAGTCTGTTTGGACCACTGCTTTGTTTCCCTCATGCGTAGGGCAGAGAGTGTTGCTAATAACTTCCCCATTGGTCTATTGGCAGAAGATTAAATTTGTTATCAAAAGCTTCAGTTGGGGTCGTACTGGGGGCCCCTTTTGTGGTCAGTATAGCGGCACGCTGTACCTTGCCAATCTTGTGGACTGTTTTCTGCTTTGATAGAGCTGGTCACCATACCGACAATCCGTACAGTAGGATAGGCCTGACGATGGCTGTGTAGAGCCAGAGGGTGATATGAGGTGCCATACCCCATTTTAATCCAAAAGATTTCCTGCATGTGTATAGTGCGACTGAAGCTTTCCTAACCCGTTCCTCCGTGCTAAGATTCCAGTCTAGTTTACTATCAAGAGTGATCCCTTAGTATTTGGCTGATTTACAGAAGGCAAGTTATACGCCATTCAGGGATGGTGGTTTGAGAGGGGGGATCTTATACTTCCTTGTGAAGAGAACTAAGTCAGTTTTGTCTGGGGAGAGGGGAGAGAACACCTCCTTGCGGGCTGACCTTATTAACAGATATGGATAGTTCAGATAAACCATAGTTGAGGACCCCAGAGTGGCCCTGACGATCCTGCGCTTGAGCATGAAGTGGTGTCTTAGTAATCATTGCTTTTGTGGTAAGCCTGTTGCGCTTGAGAGAAATGATCGGAAATAGCCCATGAGATGATATCTCTGTAAAATAGATCAGTAGAAAGATGTTCCTAAGATTCTCTGTGGATAGGGGGTAATGTACTTCAACTGAGCATCCGGGTTTCCATCAAAAGTTCCAGTGACTCTAGTCTGGTCGTTGTCCATTAGTCATCAGGTTTTTTTAACGAAGCCTATGGTTGCTTAAGCACTGGAGAGAACCTTCCTGAGCCTTGCTGATTCTGCAGTGCTCTCGATTTGCCATGTGGAGCGCTAAGCTTGTCTTAGATTCTTTTTGAAGGAGGATTAGCTGACTTTGTAGAGACTCCATGATTGGTCGTTTCCCCTCTATTGAAAAGCTTTCGCGAAGTTTTGCGAAGCTTGCCTATTTGCAGGGCCCACCAAGCTGGTTTTGTTTTCCCTCTTTGTTTTCTCTGGAGGCATGTCTTGTTTAGGGTGGACTTGCATGCCTCCGTAAGCTTGTTTGTTAGTAACTCTGTGTAGTCGGGAAAGGAGATTCCCACTGGGGGATGCTCTGGGATTAGCCTTTCGAGGAATTCTTTCAAATTGGTCCAGTTCGTACGTTTAAAGTTTTGGGTCTGGGTATATCAAGCGAGAACTCTATGTCGATATACCTGTTGTCGTTGGTAAAGGGATGTTGAGGCTAGCGTCATGTCTAAGAAATCTTCCCTATTCTTTATAACAAAGGTCGGGTTGCTACCTATATTACAAATATTTCAGTTGGTTGAAAGGATATAATTATAGAATAGCTCACCCCGTTCATTTATATCAGAGCTGCCCCACTGATTGTTTCGCATTCAGCGATAAAAGCCCGTAGCAGTTGTTGTGGTAGGGGCCCTTGATTGTCGTGGGCCATGTAGGTAGAGCTGAGGCTGACCAGTTCCGACTTCAGCTCAAGGCATACAGCTATGTTGTATGTATTTGGAGGAGTGTCAGAGACATCTTCCGTCTTCAACTCCACTACTGTGAGATCAGCCTCCTCGTCTGTATCCTCCTCAATGCTGATCATCTTGGCCGCTTCAGCAAGTTCGGATACTTCCGACTGCTGACCAGCCTGGCCTTTACGGCCAGCGCTTCGCTTATGGAGGTATAATTTTCGTTGGTATAATATGCGACAGCCTCCGGCATTGGCTGCTCTATAGGGGCAGCAAAGTCTTCCGCCACCGGTGCGTCCTGTAGCCCGGACGGCTTGCTGGCTGCATCCTAATGATACACCCGTATCGTTATCGGCTTATCGGTTGATGACGAGGATCTCCTGTCGGCTGTTGCCATCTGGCGCCTCAACCTTGGCGATCCTCCAATCCTGAGAAACCAGGTCGGGGTTTCTCATCTGCAATATCTTGAGAATTTTCTCGGGTTCCTCTGGCTTGGCAGAAATCCAAACTCTTGCTCTGGGTCGACTTGGCACATCTTTTCAGCCGACCGCCTCAAGCTTTTCCCCTTGGAATACTTCCCGCAGCAAATCCACCCTACATCGCAGCATAATGGAGGCAGTCCACAAGACAGCTCGATGAGATCGACAACCTTGTCTTGGAGCACGTTTTCGAAAGCCCCAACCTGTTCCGCGGGATATGGCCATCCTTGTGTCCCTCATCATTTATTTTTTATTTATTTATTTATTTATTTATTTATTGTCAGCTATGAGCAGCTGACATGAAAATAAAATTAATTTAAAATAATTATAATAAAAATAATTAAGTTTAAAGTAAAATTTAAAATAATATGTAGTTCTGAAAGTAAATTAAGGTTGAAAAAGTTATAAAGTTAACGCTCTGTTAAAGCTCTGGGAAATTCAACAATAACATAAGTGGCCCAGCATTTGTTGCGTGGATTGGGAAAAACCCAATCAGACCAGTGGTAGGCTAGTGATTAGTGGTTACGATTAGATAAGGCAGAAAGGATAGATCAATTTAGTACTGGAGTCGAGGTCTCCAAAGAGACAAGAGAATATAGCTTGTTATAGTCAGAACATAATACACGAATACGTTCATGAATTAAATAGTTGATCGAGCAACGATCGAGGCTGAGTGGTAAAAAGTTACGTGTGGATCTAATGGGAACATTTAATTTTATTTGACTTAGAAGAACTGATGTGTCGATTTTACCATTAGGTAGATTAGTGATAAATACTTCACCATGCATAATTCTACGGTTCAACAGGGAAGGAAGATTAATTAAAAGAAGTCTACCTGAATAGGGGGGTAGGTTTATTCCAGGAACCCAGTTAAAACATCTGAGCGCAAACAGAAGAAATTTCCTCTGCACAGACTCAATTCTATCCTGGTGAATCCCGTATTGCGGGGACCACACACAAGATCCATACT
Source organism: Scaptomyza polygonia (assembly GCA_035044585.1). NCBI lineage: Eukaryota > Metazoa > Arthropoda > Insecta > Diptera > Drosophilidae > Scaptomyza > Scaptomyza polygonia. The sequence continues at coordinate 83,622 of JAWNNU010001644.1, forward strand.
CCAGGATGGGACGTACTAGGGATGTATATAGCGTTTTAGTGGTGTAGGGATCATCAAACTCTTTTGACCACCGCTTGATGAAGCCAAGAACGTTGATGGCCTTATTGACCGTCGACGATATGTGAGAATCAAATTTTAATTTGCTATCAAGAATGATGCCTAAATCTTTAATTTCAAAAACGCGGATAAGTGGTGAAGCATCAAGCACGTAGTGAGCATTATGAGGGGTACCTCTACAAAAAGTCATGATTTTACATTTTGAACAGTTTAAATTAAGTAAGTTATAACGGCACCAAGCCGACAGTGCTCCCAAGTCCGACTGTAGTAAAATACATAGAGAATCATTATTATAGGTGAAACATAGCTTTACATCATCAGCAAACATAAATACACGAGAATTAGTAATAACAGAAGGAAGATCGTTAATAAAGAGATTAAATATCAATGGTATTAGGTGACTCCCCTGAGGGACACCAGAGGTAACAAAAATATATTTGGATACAGAAGATTTAAAAACTACTTTTTGTGTTCGGCCACACAAGTTCTCAGAAAGCCACGACAGGAGTTTCGCTGGAAATCCAATAATATTTAATTTTTGAAGCAACAAAGAATGACTAACAGAATCAAATGCCTTACTAAAATCTGTGTAAACGACGTCAGTTTGCATTTTGTCCTGAAACCCTTTGATAACTAGTGAGGTAAACGCAAGAAAGTTGGTGGTAGTAGATCTTCGCCTAACAAAACCGTGTTGATAAGGGGATAAAATTGAACTACATAAAATCTGCAACTGAGAGCATATAATTTTTTCAAAGACTTTCGGAATGGCAGACAGCTTAGATATGCCCCTATAGTTTTTAACGTTAGGCTTAGATGAATTTTTATGAAGTGGAATAATAAAAGATTCCTTCCATATACCAGGAAACACAGCCGAGTCAACCGATAAGTTAAATAATTTATGTAAAGGTTTATAAAGTGAATCCGCACAGTATCTAAGTATACAACCTGGCACTCAATCTGGACCAGGCAAGAAGCCTGGTTTGATAGAGTTAAGGTCACTTAGAAGCGTACACTCAGTTATAACTGGGACATATATACAATTTGAGGTTTGCACTTGAAAAGGATAGGAATTATTGCGACTATACAAGCTCGCTGAGTATACTGATTGAAAGTACTCCGCAAATAGATCAACCACTGCTTGATCGGAACTTGCTTTTGTATAGTCATGGTAAACCGAGGATGGCAAGCATGAAGATTTACGTTTAGAGTTTAAAAATTTATAAACCTGTTTCGGATCGCGGGAAAAGTTTGATCTGCAACGATTGAGATAATTGTTATAACAAAAAGTGTTTACAGAAATAAAATTTGACTTTGCGATTATATACGAGGATGAATCTATAGTATTTCCAGATTTTTTAAATTTTTCATAGGATCTTGTTTTCACGTTTTTTAATTTTGATAGTTCCTTCGTAAACCAAGGTGGTTTATTTTCACTTGAAGGAACAGTGACGGGAACACAGTTATCCAAATGCGAATTCAAAATCCTGTAAAAAAAAGCTATGGCAGTTTCTATATCACTACAATAATAAAGTTGAGACCAATTAGTATGTTGAAGCAAATCATTCAATTTAGTAAAGTCAGTTTTACGAAAGCAACGTGTCTTTAAAGAATTGTTAGATGCTGGTCTATGGTTAAGAATTTCGAATGAAAGTTCTAAGGTTGGATGGTAGGTATCTTCGGGAAGCACTAAAGGGTGTACTCTACTAACGTTACTACAATCAGAATCAGAAACAAATATCAAATCTAACATTTTATTACTTTTGTTACGCACCCCGTTAACTTGTGATAGGCCTAACTCTAAAAGGCCATCGATAAGTTCATCAGAAGTGGCCGGTAATTGAGCTGAAGATGTGTCATTCACAGACCATACAACATGTGGCAAATTAAAATCACCAACCACTATAAGTTGATCCATATCCGTCAACAATGACGACACAAGCTGCAGGGCATTCAGATGTGATATGTAAATGTTATTATCAGAATTGGGAGGGATATAAGAGCAAGTAATATACAGTGAGCGGCCTCTAAATAATATTTTAACACATATGAACTCAATATCTGGATGATCATCAGAGTTAATCTGTTCAGAGGAAATACAAGAATCAACGGCAATGAGAACCCCGCCCCACTTGCGGGAGGTGCGATCGCATCTGTACAAGTTCTACAAAAAGTTAGGCAAAACGGAATAATCAGATATATCAGGTTTTAACCAGGTTTCTGTGAGTGCAACTATCTGTGAATCAAAGGATAAGCTGTTTACATATAGTTTAGAAAGTTTAGTGTTAAGGCCTCGAACATTTTGATAACTATTTTTGTTAGTTTTTTGCCGCCGAAGTTGAGGCAACAGGGTGGCTAACAGTTGGTGCACTACTAAACCTACTATCGTTATTATTTATTTTACGCCTATTACATACTCCTTGACAATTAGCTGCGGTGGCCAAAACTTTCCAGAACAAATTGTCGAGAAAAGTTCGGGCGGAACACTCAATTTGAAAGAAGATATGGTTCGGGCTTGTTTAAACTTAAACTTTTCAACAGTTTTAACTTATAAGTGGTGAGTCTATTTTACTTTTAACTTAGGCACTAACATCATCCAACGAAGTGTCGGATGCTAGCCTAGACACGAAAATAAATTTGTTCAACGGCACAATATCGAGAGGCTTGTGAGCCCCAGGTGTACCTACAGTAGGATTGATAGGCACACAAGCTGTAGAAACGGAAAGCACAGAAGGTAAGTTATTAGGGGCAAGATTATTGTTGGGATTTCTTGCCGGCGAGTTGAAAAGCATTAACGGGCTAGCAATTAAACCCGTTGGGGGATTAATAATTGGTACCAAAAGGGGATTGGTGACCAAGACAGGAGGAACACGGAGCGGATTAGGCCCCGAAGTCTTTTTACGCTTCGGCGAAATACTCAACAACTTGCCTTTTTTGAAGCTCGACTGCAACTCGTTAAAGGAAGTATGAAGGTTATTAAATGCAGTATGCATTGTTTTAAAACCTACATAGGTCTGTCTCATAAATTGAGTAGACTTGTTCTCCACCTCATTACAGGACTGACAAAACCATTTAGGGCCTATGTCTGCAATTAAGCAGTCCCGTATTTTGGCCGTAAAGCCAACACACTTCATGTGTATCACATTGTCACACAATCTGCACATAATGAAGTCTTGGTTAGATGATCCAACCAATTTGCAGTTGTTGCTGCAACAAAGAAGCATATTGATTTTAAGTTGAAAAATAAAAATAAAAAAAGTAATATGCTTTATCAAAAAGATGTAGGGTTCACGAAAGTAAGTGTGAAGGAGTTAATGCATTGAGCTTGAGTGCGTTGGCAGATACAACTAAAGTGCTTCGGATAAGAGCGGACGTAAGCTGGAGAGGACTGATGCTGGAGTGCAAGAGCAAGAAAATTAGACAAGCTGGTTGTTGTTAGTGGATGAAAGAAAACACAGAACAAGCACAGAATAAGCAAATGCAAGCACAGAAAAGGCAAATGCAAATATACGTATGTATGTACATATGTTTTTTTTAAAGCAACTGAAGCGTTGGTTCTGCTGCGACTTCAAATGATATTTAAGTCAGCAACTATTATTATGCACACGTAAATATATACAACGTATATTTGCGATCACTGATAAAATCGTTTACCAAATAAAACCAAGTAACACTCCGTGCACAAACACAAGAAAACAATAACTTATTGAGAGCGCTCAAAAACACAACCGTCACCAACGAAAGACAAAAGCTCATGGACCCTAATGAGAACCTTCTCCCTTGCGGCTTCGGCGAAGGTTCGAGTGATCGGTTGTGGTCGCGGAGGTGGCCTGATCTGCTTGACTTGTGGGGCCTGCTCCTTAACGGAGCGTTGACGCATCTGCTTGGCTTTTGCAGAAGTGGCCAGAATTGCTGTATTGAAATCCGGCTTGTTCGACCTGCAGCTTTGAGGCAAGTGGCGTTACGAGCACCCACTGGTGTGCCGGGTGTCAAAAGGAGGTGCAAGCCGTCATGGCATCCAAAATTTGAATGAATTTTTTTTTATGGTTGTCATCACCTATAGTGGCACAAATTTGGTGGCTCTAGCTCAGAAACTGTGAAAGATATAGGCACTTATATTTTTCAACTGCAGGGGCTTGGGGCGGAATGAGAGGACGGGGCTCCAAGACTTTGATGCAATTTTTGGGGGTCGTTGACAGTTATCTTCCCATCAAGTTCGTCGATTCTAGCGCAAACACTGTGGAAGATACCCGCAATATCGTTTTTAGCGAAGCATTGTGACTAATTGCTTAGTTTATTTGTATATTTGTTCCTAACGCTACAAGATTAAAACTTATAATTTAGAGCGCTAGTCAATACTAATATGGGGCGGTTTTGGGTGGCTAGGGCAGTATGGATGGGCGTGGCATCCAAATTTTTGATGTAGTACTTCGATGGTTGTTAATAGCTATCTCCTCCCCAAATTTGGTAGCTGTAAGGGCTTGCTAAAAAGGAAGATTAATCGATTTTGAATTATCTTATTTATCAATTTACAAGCCCCCCAGTTATCGTAGAACTCCAATCTATTTACTACGCCATAGATAAAGACATTTGCAAAGTTTCAAGTCTCTAAATTGCAATTTTGTGGCAATACAGGTGGTGACAACCGCCAAACAAATTCATTCAAATTTTAGACGCCACGCGTATCAATACTGCCCTAGCCGCCCCCAACTACCCCAACGCTTCGCTAAAAACGGTTATGCGTGTATCTTTCATAGTGTTTGATCTAGAGTCACCATATTTAGTAGGAAGATAAAAGTTAACGACCTCAAAAAAACAACAGCAAAGTTTTGGAGCCACCCCCTCCCCCCCCCCCAACACGCAGTTGAAAAACAGAAATGCCCATATCTTCTACAGATTTTGAGGTAGTCACCAAGTTTGGTGCCAAGATAGGTGATGAAGAAACCTTCAAAATTTATATGCCGCCCCCAGCCACCCTTTCACCAACTTTCACTAACTTTGAGCTAAAGTCACAAAACTTCGTGGGAGGATAGCAACTGACGTCATTCAGAGATCTGCTGCAAATATTTGGATACCATGCCCCCTATACTGCTCCCGCCCACCTTCCTCAACCTTTCACTAACTTTGAGCTAGAGTCACCAAATTTTTTACGAGGATAGCAGTTGACTTCCCACAAATATCTGCATAAAAACTTTGGATGCCACGCCCTCATACCGTCCCCAGTCTCCCTTTCTCACTTTTAGCCGCACCCCATTGTAATAAGGTCTCTTTTTATTGGTTTTAGTACTGGTATCGAGTCTACCGCAGTCGGTTGCGTCCGACTGCAACGTTTCTACGTGTATTTTACTATTTATGTGATTCGGGAGCCAAGATGTGTGTGTGTGTGTGCGTATGTGTTTTTATTTTTTTTTTATTTTAGAAGTATAACTAAATTTTTGATAACTTATACAATAAATAACCAACGCAGTCTTTACCAGCCTCTGCGGGACCGCCGTGAAGCATTGCTTCGCCGAGGCATTGGCAATGACTACAATGACACCGCCTTTTCTCTTTCCAGCCGTCGAAGCCCAACCATCGTAAAAGCTGCAAAAGCGCAAACGGCATGCCAGACTTCGTGCCTCTCTATCATTAGGGCCACCATGTTGGTTGGAGATAGATGCTGACCCGTTAGGCTTTCCACTTCGAGTCGTTCCTAGGCGAATCGCCCACAGTGAAAGATGACGTGCTGAGCATCCTCCTCCCTGCCATCTCCACACCAGCTACAAACTGCACAGGAGTCGTTTTAGGTACATCCTGAAGCAAGCATTGCCCGTAAGGAACTAGGTGAGGTCGAAGGTAACCATCCCGTGCCTCATCTCCACCCATCGACATGGAATGAGAAGATACGTCCATCGCCCTTTGTTGGAAGAGTCCCACTGCTGCTGCCAGGCCTCAATGCTCCGCTCGCGGGCAGCCGCCCGAACGGCTCTCCTCTCCAACGGAGCAGCTTCCAGGACTGTTACGGCTTTCAAGGCAGAGATGCCGATTGGGGTCATCCCAGCAATCACAATCGCTGCCTCTGAGGACACAGTGCGGAATGCACAACATGCATGCAGGACCGAGAGCCGATAAGTTGGTGCTGCGTACAGGATGACCTACTTATGCGTGCCCGGTAACCGCCGTCATATGCAAGATGACCACCGATTTAATTGCATCAGTAGTAGATCTTGCCTTTCTGAATCCATATTGTAATGGCGATAGACCACCAGTGTACGGCTTCTTCCAGCCTGGCACAGATCAGCATCTCCAGAGCCTTGCCACCGTTATCGATGAGGCATATGGGCCTGTATGCCGAAGAGTCATCGGGGGGCTTGTCGGGCTTTGGTAAGAGCACAAGTTTCTGTGCCTTCCACCTGTCCGGGACATGCAAACAGACCAGTCTGCAAGTCGATTGCTATTTTCAAGCAGCGGCCTTGTTGGCGGTGAGCTTGCTTGCTGCCCTCTTCAGCTCCTCCATCGTGACTGGAGCGAAGCTCTCATCCGTGGACGGTCCATTAACCGGTGGTAGTGGACTTACTCCCTGAGGTAAAAGAGTTTGGACTATGTCCTCACTCGAGCGAACTCAGTAGGCGTTTCGCTCCTACCTCTGCCAATGGGCTTGACCACCATCCTGTATGCTCGGCCCCAGGGATCCTTGTCCGCAGAGTCGCAAAGCTTGAGAAAGCACTCCTCTTTGCTGGCTCTGATTTTGTTTTTATACTCGATACCGAAGGTTAAGAGTATATGGGGTTTGTGCAATGTCCGTCATGGTGTCTGTCCGTCTGTCCGTCCGTCCGTCTGTCCGTCTGTATGTTCGCAACTTTTTTCCACACCCTTCAATCTAGAGACTTGAAACTTTGCAAATTTCTTTATTTATGGCATAGTAAATTAAAGTGTCAAAATTGGAGATCTACGATAACTAGGGAGCTGGCATTTCGATAAACTCGATAACGCTAAATCGATAAATCCAGCTTTTCCTCAAGCCCTTACAGCTAGAACTTCCACGCTTTGGGAGAAGATAGCTTCTTACAACCCCCAAAGAACTGCATCAAAGTTTTGAAGATAAGCCTTTCCATTAAGCCTCCAGCCCCCGCGCAGTTTAAAACAAAAAATGCCTATATCTTCTACAGTTTTTGAGCTAGAGCCACCAAACTTGTTGCCAATAAAGGTGTTGACAACCCCCAACCAAATTCATGGATGCCACGCCTATCCATACTACCCTAGCCGCCTCCAGCCACCTAAACGCTTCGCTAAAAACGGTAAAGCGTGTATCTTCCATAGTGTTTGATCTAGGAAGATAACTCGTAACGACCCCCAAAAGACTACATAACAATTTTGGAGCCACGCCCACCCATTCCGCCCACACTCCCCCCACAGTTTAAAACCAAAAATGTCTATGTATATCTTCTACAGACTTTGATAGAGCCACCAAATTAAGTACCAAGATAAGTGATGACACCCCCAAGCAAACGCAAAAAAAACTTTGGATGTCACGCGTATCAATACTGCCCTAGCCGCTCCCAACCGCCCCAACGCTTTGCTAAAAACGGTAATGCGTGTATCTTCCAAAGTGTTTGAGCCAGAGTCACCAAATTTGGTAGGAAGATAACTGTTAACGACCCCCAAAAAACTGCATCAAAGTTTTGGAGCCAGGCCCCCCGTACCCCAACCCCTCCGCAGTTAAAAAACAAAAACCCCTTTATCTTCCACTAATTTGGTAGGAGGATACCAATTGACATATACATAGATCTGCAGCAAAAATTTGCGTGCCACGCATACCCATACCACCCACAGCCCCCCTCTTAATACCTTTAACAAACTTTTAGCTAGAGTCACCAAATTTGCAAGGAAGATAGCTTTTTGGAATTTTCATCTGCATCAAACGATCTTTGTGGAAGCGTACGCCCCTGCCGTATCTGCACCCCATTGCAATAAGGTCTCTTTTGATCGGTTTTATAACTGGTATCGAGTATACCGCAGTCGGTTGCGTCCGACTGCAACGTTTCTAGTTGTTTAATGCTGTCCTTGCCGACTTATATTCCAACTGCGCTGCTCGCTGGTAGCGCCTTCTCGCTCTCAGGCATACACGGCTAGCCTCGGCGATATCATCGTTCCACCAGAACATACAGGTATGATGTCCTTACGTCGGGGCATGTTTTCAGTGTAAGCAGCGCCCAGTTGCTCAGCTACCTGTTTCACCATAGTCAGCGCCGGTCCACCTGCTGCCATACATGAGATGGCTTCGACAAAGGTGGCCATGTTAAGGAACTCAACGCGGTACGCTACTCCAGAGGGGGACCTTTCCGGCGCCCGCAGAGTTTTCCCTGCTGAGAAAATGATGGCCTCGTGGTCGCTTGTGTAGCACATATACGCCACTGTATAAGTCGATGATTGACCCAGTACTGCCCCTGAACATATTTCTAGTCCCAGTGTTGAGAAGAACCACGTCCAGATTTGCCAACGACTCCACAAGGATGGTTCTTCAAGCGTTCATAGACGCGCTGCCCCACTCCATGGACCACACGTTGAAGTCGCCAGCAACTTTAACGTTGCTACGGCCCCCTGCGTCTTTCACAAGTTCCAAAATCGCCGCCTCGAGCGTAAGGCTTGGCGCTAAGTAGCAACTATAGAACCATAGGCCACCAACATTCAATCGCACAAAGCTATCCGAAACTAGAGTATGAGTGAAGGGGGACTGCAGACCGCCACAACTTCACACAGCAGCTTTTCCAGAGTTTTCAAAAGCCCACAACCTGCAGTTAGTTGACGCCCGGTGATATGGTTCGCTTAGCATGGCATTTCGCCATCAAGGATGAATTGCTCCAGCAAAGCTTGTGCAGCGATTTAAGTAAATCTGCAAGACTTTCACCATTTGGCGTGTTTGACAGCTCCCTGGTATGCAGGACACCTGTAAGTGCCAGTCGCATGGTCAGTCGTGCGCTCTCCTTTCCTTGTGCATAGGGCACACTTTGGTGCTTGGTTACAGACTCTCGCAACGTGACCAGGACCTCCACACTTATAGCAGGACTTGCTATGATCGGCTCTACTCTTGCAATGTGCAGCAATATGGCCATACTCCAGGCACTTATAACAGCGCGTTGGCTGAATGAAGGGCCTAACGCGGCACACCACCCAACCGATGCGGATGTTCGTAATTTCGACCAGCTTAGTCGCCTTAGCCGTTGGTAAGCTTAGGGTGGCTATTTGGAGGCCAGCCCTCGTGTGCCGCAACGATTTTACGACGACGATATCCAGCGTTGTGTCATCAAGTGCAGACTTCACAGCGGCAAAGAACTCCTCCTTGGTCGCTAGCTCATCGAGATCGCAGATCTCCACCTGGTTTGTCTCAGACAGGGCTTTAACCGTAGCCCTATCTCCAAGCGTGTGTGTGTGTGTGTGTAGTCACAAAAAGGAAACCAGCGCAAAACTTTGTTTTTAAGTGAAGTTGACATTTTGTGTTGTATACCAGCACTGATATAAAGGTGTTGAATTTAAAATTATATATTGTTATATACTTGATACCAAAGGTAAAGAATATATTGGGTTTGTGCAATGTCTGTCATGGTGTCTGTCCACCTGTCCGTCTCTCGATCCGTATGTTCGTTTTTTTCCACACCCTTCAGGTAAAAGACTTGAAAATTTGCAAATGTCTTTATCTATGACATATTAAAATAAAGTGTCATGATGCTCTACGATGTTTACAGGGCTGGCAAATCGATAAAGTCGATAACTAAAAATCGATAAATCCACCTATTTCGCAAGCCATTACAGTTCGAAATACCACATTTTGAGAGAAGATAGCTAGAGCCACCAAATTTGGGGCCAAGATAAGTGTTGTTGACTCCCAACCAAATTCATAAGAACGTGGATGCCACGCCCATCCATAATGCCCTAGCCACCCCAAACCACTCCAACGCTTCGCTAAAAACGAGAATGCGTGTATCTTTCATAGTGTTTAAGCTAAGTCATCAAATTTGGTAGGAAGATAACTGTTAATGACCCCTACCCACCTCCCAACGCGTTTATCGGTCGACAAAGAATAAAGAAACCCAACAAATTTGGATGCCACCGCCATGCATACCGCTCCCAGCCCCCCTTCTACCTTTTTCTACTAACTTTGAGGTAGAGTCACCAAATTTGGTAGGAGGATAGCAATTGACATCCCACAAAGATGTGCATCAAAAATTTGAATGCCACGCCCTACTTAGCACCCCCAGCCCCCTTTCTTCTTATTTTACTTATTTTGAGCAAAAAGGAAAATAGCTTTTTGGCATCCCCATCTGCATCAGACAATCTTTGAGGCAGCGGTCACCCCTGGCGTACCCGCACCCCATTGCAATCAGGTCTTTTTTTATCGGTTTTATTACTTGTATCGAGTATACCGCAGTCGGTTGCGTCCGACTGCAACTTTTCTACTGGTTTTTATTTCATTGTTTTGTCATCACGTTTTTTTTTTTTGTTTGATAAATTTAAAATGTAACGTAAAATCTAAGCGACCGTGTTAAAAACATAGCCCGTAAGTCAAGCTGGAAGCGCCTTTTTTATACCATGCTTCTTACAATTTGCAAATTGATTCTTAAGGATTAAACTAAAAAAAAAATATCAATATAACATCCAGTGTTTCTAGCTCTAATAGCCTATAGGGAAAAGTATAAATGCACAAACATGTTATTTCATTCTTTCTATGCTTCTTAAAAGTATAGTCACAGAACAACTTTAAAATACCCTTATGAACAGAACTGAAAGCTTCTGCATTTGTAGGCTTATAACAGTGTGTGTGTGTATGCTAGTGAGTTAGACCACAGATACTCTAATATATAAACCGCGCAATTGCTAACAAGAGCTTTTAGAGCTTTCGCGTCTGCAGCATATGCAAACATGAACACACATAGCCAAATATCAGTATTCAAATGCTGGTCATTAATACTCTTTAACGTTTTCACTTTTATGACACTAGCCAACAATTTTGCCATCGCAACTACCATAAATTTCGAAAGTGTATTCAGTAGTTCAGTAGTGCTTTTGTGTCGATGTCGTTTGACGCCGAGACAGAAAACGGAAATATATCAAAATTATCAAAAACTTCGACAATCAGGCCTGACAAGCTAAGAAAAAACGGACAGACAACAAATACAAAATCTTTGTACCGTTCTTGGTTATCGGTCAAAATTTGAATCAGGCGTCGAGCGCAAGGGATAGTGAAACAAAAATCTGCTCTCGCGCCTGCTCAGACTTGTGCGAAGCATACATACTATCACCGGCACGCTGAGAAGAGCTTTTACTGCCAATTGCACGATCTTTCATATTAAATATCTGTGGTTATACTTGTCGTTTTTGTCGTTCCATACATATGTACGTACATACATATGTATGTATGTGCAGGGCTCGACGGCATTGCCCTGCCCATTTTTCATAGCCGACAGTTTTGATTGCAAGCTTATGTTGTGAATGGGCTATATACATAGCTGGGATTGTACACAATGAAAATAGTATAAGTATACATACATACATATATGTATAATATGTCTTCTAAATAAAATGTGCGAGTGAGTATAGGTTGATGTGAAACTGCACAACAATAACAACTAGCAGTGACTTAAAACACAATTTCAACTGGGCATGAATTCTGGGCCACACGCGTGAGCGCTAATCAACAAATCGTTTACTTAATATTTAATTAACGCAGCACGGGAAACATTCTCGTTTTTATACTCGATACAGAAGGTAAAGAGTATATTGGGTTTGTGCAATGTCCGTCATGGTGTCTGTCCGTCTGTATGAACGCAACTTTTTTCCACACCCTTTAAGCTAGAGACTTCAAACTTTGCAAATCTCTTTATCTATGGCATAGTAAATTAAAGTGTCAAGATTGGAGTTCTAAAATAACTAGGGGGCTGGCAAATCGATAAACTCGATAACGCAAAATCGATAGATCCAGCTATTTCGCAAGTCCTTACAGCTAGAACTACCAAATTTGGGGAGAAAATAGCTATTTACAATTCCCAAAAAACTGCATCAAAGTTTTGGAGTCCCACCCATTCCGCCCCCAGCCCACCCGCAGTTTCAAAACAGAAATGCTTATTTCTTTTACAGTTTTTGAGTTAGAGCCACCAAATTTTGTGCCGAAATAGGTGATTATAGCCCCAAAATAAATGCATATAAACTTTGGATGCCACGCCCTCCATACCAGCCCCCAGCACCCAGCCCCCCTTCTACCGTATACTACTAACTTTGAGCTAGAGTCACCAAATTCGGTTTGAGGATTGCTATTGACATCATAAATAGATCTGGAGCAAAAGTTTGGACGACACCCCCCCCCCCCCTTTCCAACCCAGCCCCCCTTCCTAGCAATAGACATCATACACAGATCTTCAGCTAAAATTTTGATGCCACGACCCCCCCCCCCCCCATACCCCCACCAGCCTTCCATCCACCAAATTCTTCTAACTTTGAGCTAGAGTCACCAAATTCGGAAGGAAGATAGCTCTTTGGCATCCTCATCTGCACCAGACAATCTTTGAGGCAGCGTACACCCCTGCCGTATCCACACACCATTGCAATCAGCTCTCTTTTAATCTGTTTTACTACTGGTATCGAATATACCGCAGTCGGGTGTGTCCGACTGCAACGTTTCTACTTGTTGTAATTGGGTTTGTGCACTGTCCGTCATGGTGTCTGTCCGTCCGTCTGAACTCATTTTCTTTTCCACACCATTCAAGTTAGAATTTTTGAAACTTTGCAAATGTGTTTATCTATGGCTAAGTAAATTAAATTGTCAAGATTGGAGTTTTATGATAACTGGGTGGCTGGCAAATCGACAAATTTCATAACTCAAAACCGATAAATCCACCTACTGCACACGCCCTTACAGCTAGAACTACCAAATTCGGGCAGAAGATAGCTACTAACAACCTCCAAAAAACCGCATCAATGTATTTGGAGCCACGCCCACCCATTTGCTTAAGTTAATTTCCACAGAAAAGTCCGCCTAGACCAAAAAAGTCGTTGGTAACACTTTCTTATTACATATTTTGAGAAAAAATTCATTAATTTACTATTCGATAGATATTATATACTAATGCATAGCCCAATTCAAGATAATCTTTAGCAAAATTGAGCAAGCGCATCTGTTTTAAATTAAATAATTCCATTGAATGATTTGTTTTGATAAAAAATCTTTTAAAGACCTCTTTTGAGTTAAGTGTAAACAAAAAATTTTAGCCTGTGTTAGATCACACGAGCGCATAGGTTAACCTTAGAATACGTCTGTAATTGTGCAACAAAAATTATGAAGCGGTAGCCTTATAACAACCACGTTGATGTTTTATTATACTCGATACCGAAGGTAAAGAGTATATTTGGTTTGTGCAATGTCCGTCATAGTGTCTGTCCGTCTGTCCGTCTGTATGAACGCAACTTTTTCCACACCCTTCAAGCTAGAGACTTGAAACTTTACAAATGTCTTTATCTATGGCATAGTAAATTAAAGTGTCAAGATTGGAGTTCTACGATAACTAGGGGGCTGGCAAATCAATAAACTCGATAACGCAAAATCGATAGATCCAGCTATTTCGCAAGCCCTCACAGCTAGAGCTACCAAATTTGGGGACAAAATAGCTACTAGCAATCCCCAAAAAACTGCATCAAAAATTTTGGAGCCACGCCCACCCATACCGCCCCCAGCCCCCCGCACTTCAACACTAAAAATGCCCATATCTTCTACAGTTTTTGAGCTAGAACCACCAAATTTTGTACCAAGATAGGTGTTAACGATCCCGAACCCAATTCATAAAATCTTTTGATGCCACGCCTATCTTTACTGGCCTATCCGCCCTCAACCACCCCAACGCTTCGCTAAAAACCGTAGTGCGTCTATCTTCCATAGTGTTTGAGCTAGAGTCACAAATTTTGGTAGGTATATAACTGGTAACGACCCCCAAAAAACTGCATCAAAGTTTTGGATCCCCACCCACCCATTCCGCCCCCAGCCCCCCCGCAGTTTAAAAACAGAAATACTTATATCTTTTACAGTTTTTGAGTTAGAGTCACCAAATTTTGTGCCAAAATAGGTGATTATAGCCCCAAAATAAATGCAAAAAATTTTGGATGCCACGCCAATCCATACTGACCAAGCTGCCCAAAACCGCCCCAATGCTTCACTAAAAACGGGAATGCGTGTATTTTCCAAAGCGTTAAGGCTAGAAGTACCAAATTTGGTAGGAAGATAGTTAATAACAATCCCCAAAAAACTGCATGAAAGTTTTGGAGCCACGCCCCCCCTGATCCCGAGCCCCCTGCATTTTGAATTCAAAAACGCCTATATTTTCCACATTTTTTGAGCTAGAGCCCCCAAATTTGGTGCCAAGATAGGTGATGAAGAAACCAAAAAAAAAGTGGATGGCGCCCCCCCCCATACTGCCCCCAGCCCCCCTTCCACCATAGTCTACTAACTTTGAGCTAGAGCCACCAAATTTGGTATTAGGATAGCAATTAACATCATAAATAGATCTGCAACAAATCTTTGGACGCCACGCCCCCCCATAATAGCCCCCAGCCCCCCTTCCACCATATTATACTAACTTTGAGCTGGAGTCACCAAATTTGGTATGAGGATAGCAATTAACATCATAAACAGATTTGCAGCAAAACTTTGGACGCCACGTCCCCCCATACCAGCCCCCAGCACCCAGCCCCCCTTCTACCATATTTTACTAACTTTGAGCTAGAGTCACCAAATTCGGTTTGAGGATAGCTATTGACATCATAAATAGATCTGCAGCAAAAGTTTGGATGCCACGCTCCCCCTTACCAACCCCATCCCCCCTTGCCTCAAATTTTACAATTTTTGAGCTAGAGTCACCACATTTGGTATGAGGATAGCAATTGACATCATACACAGATCCTCTGCTAAAATTTTGATGCCACGCCCCCCCCCCATACCTCCCCCAGCCTACCATCCACCATATTCTTCTAACTTTGAGCTAGAATCACCAAATTTGGAAGGAAGATAGCTTTTTGGCATCCCCATCTGCACCAGACAATCTTTGAGGCAGCCTACACCCCTGCCGTATCCACACACCATTGCAATCAGCTCTCTTTTAATCTGTTTTATTACTGGTATCGAGTATACCGCAGTCGGGTGCGTTCGACTGCAACGTTTCTACTTGTTTTAACTGTGTTTGTTGACATTTTGCTAATTTTTTCTTTTTTACTGCAACACTGGTAAGCATCTCTGATATATGTAATACAAACATTGATTTGAAATATAAATATGATATAATTTAATAAATCAAAATTTCTGCATCAGGGCTGCCACCATAAAGACGAATTATCGATAGTCTATTTCCCGATAGTTGATATGATATTTTTGCACGGGCATATGAATTGTTTTAGAGCAAAACCATAATTAAATGCGCAACAAAATCAATAAAACATGATTTCGAAAACTTGCACGCAAAATTCTGAATTTATAAAATTGGTGTAAACATATTTTATTGCGATATAATTGTTTGGAGCTGACGCTTAAACTGAGCTTGTTCATTTACACCCCTTGCACGGAATAATTTATGTATGAAAATTTAATGTGACATCGTTGATTTTTTGAGCAATTTGCAATTGAAAAATAAGTTGTGAATTTAGCACTGATTTTTGTCTTAAAAAATTATATATTTGGCAAAAATACTAAAAATTTAAATTTGGGAAAGTTTGTTTACCTCATCTCAACCTAAAATTCAAAAAATCAGAGTAATTCAGCCCTATCACGAATAACAGGCGAAATATTTTTTCACGGGGAATTTGATTTCACGTGAAAAATCATTTCGCATCATGAATTCACCGTGAACAAGATTTCACTTCGAAAAATTTCGATAATAGTTGACAGTTGAATTTCAAGAACAGCTGATTGTTTGTTTACATTTTTTCATTTTGCTGAACATACGTGAACATAAGTTGGCATAATTGTTCGATTGTTCAAGTTAAAAGGAAAAAAATATATTGTTGAGCCTGACATTAAGAAGGCAGTTGTTGGAAGAAGATTCCCGTGAGAGCGAGCGATTAATGCGGCGAAATATACGGGACAATTCAAATCCTTTGGATATGCCGGAGACTTTGTAACTACATGAATGTGCATAATGTGTATTTTTAATTTTAAAGTATGTATTCATTTCAGGTTTGTACAGCATTTTAGAGTGAATAAAGCCACTTTTATCTACTTACTGGATGAGCTCACATCATCGACTCCCAAAGCACAAAAATCTTTCGCAGGTCCTCCAATCGTAAAACTTGCTGCTTGTTTGCGCTTCTTTGCAGAAGGCGCTTACCAGAAAAGTGTTTCTATAAAAACTAGTTTAATTTATATTAAACAAATTACTTACATTTTCAATTCCGCCAACTCAAAACAAATAAGGGAAAAGTGAATTCATTTCGCCTTTGAATTTCATTCAGAATAGGGCGAAATGGTTTCGAACTAGGGAACTATCAGCTGTTAGATATTCGTGATCACGTGAAGGCGAAAAGTGAAATTATTTCACGTGAAATTTCATTCGTGATAGGGGTGATTGATTGATTATTGAGATTACTTCAAAATGAAGCAAAATTTTGCATATTTATACTTGATACCGAAGGTAACGAGTATTTTGGGTTTGTGGAATGTCCGTCATGGTGTATGTTCGTCTGTCCGTCTGTATGAATGCAACTTTTTTCCACACCCTTTAAGCTAGAGACTTGAATCTTTGCAAATGTCTTTATCTATGGCATAGTAAAATAAAGTGTCAAGATTGGAGCTCTACGAAAACAAGGGGGCTGGCAAATCGATAAACTCGATAACGCAAAATCAATAGATCTAGCTATTTCGCAAGCCCTAACAGCAAAAACTACCAAATTTGGGGAGAAATAGCTACTGACAACCCCCAAAAACTGCATCAAAAATTTTGGAGCCACGCCCACCCATTCCGCCCCCAACCCGCCCGCAGTATAACACCAAAACTGACCATATCTTCTACAGTTTTTGAGCTAGAGCCATCAAATTTGGTGCCATGATAGGTGTTGACGATCCCCAACAAAATTCTAAAAAACTTTGAATGCTTTGCCCATCTATACTACCTTAGCCGCCCTCAACCGGCCCAACGCTTCGCTAAAAACGGTAGTGCGTGTATATTCCATAGTGTATGAGCAGAGTCACAAAAGTTGGTAGGTAGATAACTAGTAACATCCCCGCATAAACTGCATCAAAGTTTTGGAGCCCCACCTAGCCATTCCGGACCCAGCCCCCTCACAGTTTAAAAACAGAAATGCTTATATCTTTTACAGTTTTTGAGCTAGAGCCTCCAAAAAAAAACATAAAAACTTTGGATGCCACGCCAATCCATACTGCCAAAGCTGCTCCAAACCGCCCGAATGCTTCACTAAAAACGGGAATGCGTGTATTTTCCAAAGCGTTAAAGCTAGAGTCACCAAATTTATTAGGAAGATAGCTGTTAACGATCCCCAAAAAACTGCATTAAAGTTTTGGAACCACGCAATTCTCTTTTGAACGGTTTTATTACTTGTATCGAGTATACCGTAGTCAGTTGCGTCCGACTGCAGCGTTTCTATTAGTTTTTAATTTGAAATTCACCAAACCAAGCCTACGAATTTGAATACTCGATACCGAAAGTAAAGAGTATATTCGGTTTGTGCAATGTCCTGTATGGTGTCTTTCCTTCTGTATGAACGCAACTTTTTTCCACAATAAAATGTTTTGAAACTCTGCATCTTTATCTTTATCATGGCCTGAAAAATAAATGTGTCAAGATTGGGGCTCTATGATAACTAACGGGCACATCCTTACAGCTGGAACTACAAAATTTGGTGATAAGGTAGCTACCGCCCCCAGCCGCCCGAGTTTTAAAATCCGAAACGCCCTAGCCGCTTTCAACCTCCACATCTTCGTTAAAAACGCGAATACGTTAATGTTTGAGCTTAAGTCACCAAATTCTGTAGGAAGATACATAACTGATAACGACCCCCAAAAACCCCTTAAAGTTTTGAAGCTACGCCTACCCATACCGCCCCCTGGCTCCCTTCGACTAATTTCTACAATCTTTTAGCTAGAATCACTAAATTTGGAAAGAAAATAGCTGGTTGCATCCGCATTGGCATTAGAAAATCTTTCAGGCAGCGTACACTTCTGCAGCATCCGTACCCCTTTGAAATCAGACCACATTGTATAGGCTTTATGAACTTCTCCCAATTTTTCATACATTGTCAAGCATAATTGTAAAGACGGGTCAAATTATTTACAATTGCTACACAGACAATAAAATATGCTGTATATGCATACACGAACACACACAGTCAAATTTCAGTTTTAAATTGCTGGTAATAAATACTCTTTCATGTTTTGAATTCTATGACACTAGTCATTATTTTGCCATAGCAACTTCTAATACACAAATGCCGAAAGTGTAAGCAGTAGTGCATTTGTCATTTGCAAATGCAGGCCACAGAAAAAAAAAAAAAAATCAAAAATAACAAAAAATCTCGACAAGCAGGTCCAGCAAGAAATGAAACAAACGCACATGCATACAAATACTAACAAATATTTACCGTTCATGGTTTGCGTTCAATAGATGGTTCGGTCTGTTGAGCTCAAGGGCAATTGAAACAAAAATCCGCACTCACCCACTCTTGTTGCTAACACAACAAAGCAGAGAAATGGGCTACCAGTGGCACCCTGAGACGAAAAACTTTAAAAGCTTTTCTTGCCAATCGCCCATTCTTACGATTGTGAACTCACTGCTTAAGCTCAAACGCTGTGCAAAGTTTCAAGTCTGAAGCTTTAAGGCGGAATGACCGTTTGATGGACATTGCACAAAACCAAAAAACTGTTTATCTTCGGTATCAGAGTTTAAAAAGTGTAAAACAGCATGAAACTTCCTTCAAAACGGCTAAAGGATACTTTCTGCGATGAGGGATTAGCTACTGTTTTCTTTAAAAGACTGTGGCTCCGGCGACATAATGCTATTCAAGTGTACATTACAGCTGGTTCTGAAGGGGTGGGCAAGCAGGCGGTCTTAGCGGTCAGCGGACCGACGGGAAAAGCCTTGCTCAGAGACCACCATTGTGAGTTCATAATGATGATAATGGCTTACTTATTTTTTGATATAGCTTTGGGATGCGGCTAAGCGCTCAAAACCGCAAAGTGACCGGCGCACGACCTGTGCTGACGTCTAGAATGAGGATGACAAAAGCAAAACACAAAGACAAAAGCAACACTCAAAAGAGTCTAGCATAAGGTGTAATAGTCTCGGCAATTGCGGATCCCAAGGCAGGGGCAGGAACAGGGCCAACAGCAGCTACCTGATACCGATTCAAAATCTAAACCTGAGTCCCCATTACGAGTTCACTGCAAATAACGCGCGACATAGCTAAAGGATTAACCGCATTCCAAGCGGTTTTGGCTTTGGGCTCGGCTTTGGCCAACAACTCGACGACCTACAAGTTAAGTTAGGTTGTGCATGAGCGCTCGGCTAGCAGGATGACCGTCTTAATCGCCTTCATTGTTTCAAGGTAGGTCAAAGTATGAGGAAACAATAAAATCTCAACAGCACTAATCTCAGAATCAGCGCTTTCATATCTCATCAGGAGTAGTCGCTGACGTAGAAGCTAACAGCAGTAAGAGTGAGGAGGATTTCAGTCGCAGTCGTGTTTCTCCAATTGCGAACACCCCTAAATATTACCTGAATCACGAGGTGATTATGAGTTTATGACATCCATGTCTCTCGAGCGTGTCAGGTAGCTGATGCGAAATTTAACTGGAAGCCGCTAACAGCAGCAGTAGAAGCAGCAGCCGCAATCGATGGTCGACGGCTTTATGCCTTTGCCAAAGCCGTGCTGACTAAATGAATCTGAACCCTCACCAAAAAAGGCAGCAGGAGCAAGAACAGCAGAAGCTACTTGAGCTCACGGACTTATGGGTTTTTTGTTATTGAAACCAGGGACGAGTGCCCATGTGAGTGTGCAGAGTCAGTGTGTGCAAGTGTGTCCAGGCCCAACACCCATATACCAGAAGATTCAGCTGCAATGCACTCTACTACTTAGACAAATAGTATGCAATAACATTGACATTATTAGCGATTATTACGTGTTTGGTAAAACATTTCATTTAATGGTTTCATCGTTTTAGGTTTTGCTCTTTTCCCAGTTTTAGACAACTAGGCCAGCAATTTACTTATGTCAATCCATTTGCCATATGGCCCAGCAGAACCTGAGAAGTCTCGCGATAGTTAGAAGTCTGAATGCTGGGTTTTGGTTCTGAGATTTGTTTTTCAATTAGACGTTGTGTTTGTTTTGGGTGGGTGAATGGCGCATTTAGACTTTAAGCGATAACTTATTGAATGACACACTTTTAAGAGCTCGTCCTTAAAGCGCACCAGAAGAGAGTGACAATAATTCGTTTCTTGCAAACAGTGTTGCCAATTTGTCCTTTTTCGGACAGATCTGTCCGAATTGAATTGCGATTGCCGGAAAATTTTTAAAACGTCCCGTGTCCGTAAAAATAGCCTTTTTTTATTTTACTTTATCCATTTTAAGTTGTTCTAAATAGAAATTTAATTGGGACGGACAATGCAAATGTCATAGTGGGTACAAATAAAAGCGTCTTTGTTGAGCTGAAGAAGTCCGTTCCGTCCATAATATTAGTCAAGTGCGTGTGCCATTCCGTGCAGTTAGCAGTTAATGCAGATTGTAAGTCTTTGCCAGAATCGCTAGAGTTTTTGATAAGCGAAACCTACTCATGGTTTTCAAAGAGCTCCAGTCGACAGATCGCTTATAAATTGATATATCAGGCCATAAATAGTGACAAGGTAGAGTAAAATATTGTTCATGCCTCATTGTTTTCGAAGAGCTCTATTCGACAGATCGCTTATAAACTGATATATTAGGCCATATGACAAGGTAGAATAAAACATTTTTCATGCAGTGTTTGCATACATATATGTTTATTTAACAATTGTTTGATTTTTTCAGATTTGTAATGTGTGTTTGTTTTATATTCTAACTTTGTATTTCACCTTATGCTCGTCCAAAGAAATTATATACAATGTTTTTCACTATAAATGCTTTGAAATTCATTTTTGTTTTTAAATATATATTTTTTAATAAGGATCCTCTTAAGATACCTAGAGTATGCAAATCGAGATGGTTATCAAAAGCGCATGCAGTTAAACGCATAATAGGCCTGTGGGTAGAATTGAAGTTACATTTTGATAACATTGTCTGAGAAATGCCATAAAGCTTTAATATTAAGTACACGGAAAGCAACTATAGTTATTTGCTTTTTTTTAAAGCCGATTTTGGGAGAGATGGATCGGATTAATAAAAACTACCGGTCGAAGAACACCAACCCAGTTAAACTATTTGGAGATTGTACGTTCGGCATAAATTACTTAGGCACAAAAGTATTTCTTCTTAAAACAAAGGCATGAAAATTGTTTTTTTAAATTCTAATCAAATTTATTGATCTTTAGAATAACCAAAATCTACCAAATATTAATAACTATTGATTTATTTTCAATTGAGAATGTTTTACGGGCAGATAAAACGCCAATAACTACAATATTGGAGCTGTTTTCAAGCCAGGACTTAGATATTGAAATGAAAGCAGCATAGTACAAAACGATAAATCTTGTATAATAGAAAAATTGAGAAAATAATTTCTCGTTTTGGGGAGAAATGAAAAATAATTAAATAAATACAAAAAAAATATTTGTCCGGTATTTTGTCCTTTTTAAAAAAAGATGTCCGTTTTTTGTCCTTTTTACTTGGTCCAACTGTTTTTTTATTTTTGGAGAGGAGCTGGCAACACTGCTTGCAAATATATTTAAAAACATTGAATGCCAATCGACTATACATAAATATTTTTAAAAAATCCTGTTAGAACGGATGCGCCGATTTGGCAAATTTTTTTTTTTTTACTTGTTCGAAGTGGCCTATGAATGAAAAAATGATGAAAATATAAATGTGAATAAACAGGCTCATGAAATTTAAACACAAATCCCGCAGACCTTATGCCAAACACGTAGAAACGTTGCAGTCGGACGCAACCGACTGCGGAATACTCGATACCAGTAATAAAACCGATAAAAAGTGACCTGACTGCAGATCTATGTATATGTCAATTGCTATCCTCCTACCAAATTTGGTGACTCTAGCTCGAAGTAAGTAGAATTTTGTGGGCTGGGTGCGGTATGGAATGAAGCGGCATCCAATTTTTTGGGTTTCTAAATCAACAATCTTCGCAAAAAATTGGGTGGCTTTAACTCAAAAGCTGTGGAAGATATTTGCATTTCTGTTTATTAACTGCGGAGGGGTTGGGGTACGGAGGGGCCTGGCTCCAAAACTTTGATGCAGTTTTTTGGGAATCGTTAACAGTTATCTTCTTACCAAGTTTGGTGACTCTAGTTCAAACACTTTGGAAGATACACGCATTACCGTTTTTAGCAAAGCGGTGGGGGCGGTTGGGAGCGGCTAGGGCAGTATTGATACGCGTGGCATCCAAAGTTTTTTTGCGTTTGTTAGGGGTTGTCATCACCTATCTTGGCAAAGAATTTGGTGGCTCAAGCTCAAAATATGTAGAAGATATAGGCATTTTTGGTTTAAAACTGCGCGGGGGCTGAATGGAAAGGCGTATCTCCAAAACTTTGATGCAGTTTTTTTGGGGTGTTTAGTAGCTTTATCGATTTGCCAGCCCCCTAGTTATCGTAGAACTCCAATCTTGACACTTAAATTTACTATGCCATAGATAAAGATTTGCAAAGTTTCAGGTCTCTAGCTTCAAGGGTGTGGAAAAAAGTTGCGAACATACAGACGGACGGACGGACAGACACCATGACGGACATTGCACAATCTCAATATACTCTTTTCCTTCGGTATCGAGTATAAAAATAAAAATTTACTATTATTGTGCGTTCTTTATGCATAAAAAAAACTTCAACAAATGGAAACGTTGCAGTCGGACGCAACCGACTTCGGTATACTCGATAGCTGTTTAAAACCGGTAAAATTTGGCCTGATTTCAAATGGGTACGGATTCGGCAGGGGAGTACACTGACTATAGCTCAAAGTTTGTTAAAAGAGCTGGAGTGGGGTGTGGCGGTAAGGGTGGGCGTGGTATCCAAATTTTTTATGCAGATCTTTGGAGGTCGTTACCATTTATCTTCCTACCAATTTTGTGACTAGCAAACAAGCTCTAAAAGATATAAAAATTCCCGTTTTTAACGAGGCGTTGGGCAGCTAGAGTAGTTTGATGCAACGTTTTTGTATGTCGTTATCACCTATCTTGGCACCAAATATGGGAGCTCTAGCACGAAACTGTGGAGCATACAAACATTTCCAATTTCAAAATGCTGGGGGCTGGGCAGAATGGGAGGACAAAGCTCCAAAACTTTTTGATGCAGTTTTTTGAGATTGTTAGTAGCTATCTTCTCACCAAATATGGTAGTTCTAGCTGTAAAGATGTTGAAAACATATAAACACTTATCTGTACCGGCCATAGAAAAACATATTCGCAAAGTTTCAAAGCTCTAGTCTTAAGTCTTTAGCTTGAAGGGTGTCGAAAAAAGTTGCAATCATACAGACGAACAGACACCATGACTTGCATTGCACAAACCCAATTACTTTTTACTTTCGGTAACGAGTATCAAAAAGGACGAAAATATCAAACATGTTTGTTCTGCGAGATTATGGCAAACTACCTTCACTATCACACTTAAAGTAAGAACATTTCGTTGCACTGTTGCAGTCCTAAAACGACCTCAGCTGCTCGAGCAGATCAACTTTTTAAACATAAACTAGGTCAAAACGCATTAATGTTCAATTGTTTTTGGCTTGTCTTTAAAACTTTAAGTGTTTTGCATTCTTTTAGTTGAAAATCTAACCAATCGACTGATATATCTGGGAGATTTTCGAAAAATTAAACCTGGCTTACACTTCGTTACAATGAAAACCCGTAGCAAAGAATGATTTTTTAATTGAGGCAAATTGCAGGGTTCTGGAAAAAATTTGTTATACGGAAAACTTCGTTTTACGGAAGTTTGTTGGATGGAAGTTCGAATGTTCTATGAATTTAAATAAAATAAACAAATGATTTTAAAAAAGTAGATTTGGTAAACATAACTTTTCTATCGAAGATTACATCATTGTTTTTTTTTCCTCGCGCGGTAAAAATTTATTGATTATATAAACAATTCCTCGTTACAAGCAATTTTTCGGGTATTCGTCACCTTATCAAAGTAATTGCACAGGGCAGTATCGATAGTCGTGGCATCCAAAATTTGCTTGAATTTGTTTGGGGGCTGTCATCACTTTTATTGGCACCAAATTTGGAAGATCTAGCTAAGAAACTGTGGAAGAGGCATTTATATTTTTCAACTGAGGGAGGAGGTGCTTTGGGCGGAATGGGAGGACGGGCCTCCAAAACTTTAATGCATATTTTTGGGGGTCGTTGACAGTTATCTTCCCATCAAGTTTGTCGATTTTAGCGCAAACACTGTGGAAGATACCCGCAATATCGTTTTAAGCGAAGCATTGTGACTAATTGTTTAGTTTATTTGTATATTTGTTCCTAACGCTACAAGTTTAAAACTTATAATTTAGAGCGCTAGTCATTACTTATAATTTAGAGCGCTAGTCAATACTAATATGGGGCGGTTTTGGGTGGCTAGGGCAGTATGGATGGGCGTGGCATCCAAATTTTTGATGTAGTACTTCGATGGTTGTTGGTAGCTATCTCCTCCCCAAATTTGGTAGCTGTAATCGATTTTGAATAATCTAATTTATCGATATGCCAGCCCCCAGTTATCGTAGAACTCAAATCCTGATCTTTAATTTACTATGTTATAGATAAAGGCATTTTCAAACCTTTAGCTTGAAGGGTGTGGAAAAAAGGTGAGGGCATACGGACGGACAGACGGTCAGACGGAAAGACACCATGTCGGACATTGAACAAACCTAATATATTCTTTACCTTCGGTATCGAGGATAACAAACGAAATTTGCACTGGCCTACAAAATTCTCACAAGTTGATTGCTATAAATTTCTGTTTTGCAATTGCTGGTCATACTTAAGCCCCTTTCACACGGTCGGTTTTCTGTAGCTTTTTTTTTTTTAAAAGCCAGCGCTCTCGTGTGAACACACAACATGTTTTAGGTCCGGTCAAAAACTGACGCAAAAATGAGACAAATAGAACGTGCTCTATTTCTGCTCTTTTTTGCGTCGGTTAAATTTATTTAAGTAAAAAAGGCGTTTTTGGCATTTTATAGAAATTGTTGGCAAAAAATAAGTGAAATAAATAAATAAATATTCTTAGCTTGAGCTAACGATAAAATACAAACAACCTCTAATATGTTTTCGCCTGTATCCATATTAACCTTGTTTATTTATATGTTTGTGCTGAATTAAGTAGAAAAGTGTAACCAGATTGTGTAAACACAAAAAGTGATGGGATTTTCAATTTAACCGATGCGAATAATGTGAATGCCAACATTTTTGGTCGGTAAAAAAAGCTACAGAAAAACCGATCGTGTGAAGGAAGCTTTAGTCTTTTGTTTTTTTATTCTATGAAACAGCCAATCATTTTGCCAACGTAAATAACCATTCAACTTTCCAGCGATGCGCACATATTCCGAAAATGTATTTATAAATGCATTTGTTGCAGTCATTTGCATATGCAAGCCACACAAAAGAATAAAAATATAAAAATTATCAAAAATCTCGTCAACCAAGCCAAGCAAAAATTGAAACAAACACACATTCTTACAAATCCTAACAAATTTTTACCGCTCATGGTTGCCGGCCGTTTGTCTTAAAATAGAGTGGTTAAACGCAGCAAGTGAAACAAAACCATCTGCACATGCTATCCGCTATCGCGCTCGCTAACACTTATTTCAAAGTAGGTTCCTTACAGCGACTGCCTGAGACGAAAAAATCTTATGAATGCTCTTACCAATAACACTCTTTAGACAATATTCTTTTTGGAAACGTCGACCCATCGGAATCGCCAGTACCAGAGTCATTAAAGTCATTTGGTGGGAAATAACTTGGTGACATCCTCCTTAGAACTGGACCAATCTATCTTTAAACGCGGCAAACATCCCTGCAGCAGCCAAACCCTTTCCTATTAGGCCTTTTTAAACCTGTTTAAATACTGGTGTACCGCAGCCGGTTGCGTCGAGTGCAACGTTTTTACTTGTTTACTTTGAATAATAATTTTATTACTATTATGTGCAGTGCAGTAAATGGAAATATTTTTTGCAACTGATTTCCCAAATTTATTAAACATACCAATCAGTTTAATCTATGCATCCCATATTCACGATGAAATGCAAGTTTCAGTTGATTAATTTTGTTATGCTCTGTTGAAATATGTATTTCTATACTCTTGAGTTATTTTTGTTCGTTGTTTGCTCTCAGAAATATTTTTGCTTTATTGTATATCTTATTCCCAAACCGTTTCCAGCTTTCTAGGAGAATTTCACTACTTAAACTGACTAATAAAACAAGCAAATAAAAAGATTGAAGAAAAAAAGCCAGTAACAACAACAACGATCGCAAGCCGAAAATAAGTAATACTAAAAGGAAAAAACCTGCCAGGTTGTAGATCACACAACAACAACAACCAGTAGTAACAACACTAACTGCGGCAGCTGCCCTTCAGTCCTCCACTGTCTCAAGCGAAGTCAATCTCTGAGTGCTTGAAGATTTGCGCCCGTCATTTCGTCTGCCTGACGCAGTGAGTTGTTGCACGGCCGTTCATCATATACCCTTCAGTCCATTTAACACGTTTTTGACACTAATCCTGTCTTGATGAAACTAATTTGGTTGTGCCTCGGCCTCCACAGTGCCAGTTGATTTATTTCAGCGTGCGCTGCAGCAAGTTAGACAAAGTATACTTACGGTTTATACACGAGTCTGTAATACATGCACGTACATATGTATGTATGTATGTAGATGCATGCAAATAAATATATGAATATACATATATGTATATGCGTTCGCCGTTCAGTTTGGCGGTTTCAGCTTCTGCTTGAACTCACACGCAGCCAATTAAACTGTGGCAACGGATTTGTTGCTAAGATCGCTGCTGTGATATGTGTGACTTTATTTCTAGCATGATCGTGCCACAAATTAGTTTCGTTCGCTGCCGTTGGTTGGCTCGTCGTTGTTGTCAGCGTCTCTGGCTTCTTCCCGTCCTGATGGCCATGCCAATCATTAAAATAATGTATTCTGCAGCCAAATATGGAGCCGCAGCAACGCTTACTGCAACAGAGAAAGTGCAATGGCATGCTTTTTTTCCTGAGCAGTCAATTTGTTGGCTGAAAAGCGGGATGCCATGAGTACTCCTGCCAATCTGGCTAAATTTTTTCAGAATCGATCTTTTTAATTGATCTTAATCAAAAACCCCGGCTATAAAATACCTTAGTTTGGTACATACATACATTCTTAGTTCGGCACGAATGAAACGATATTAGAAATGTTTAATTTAGAACAATGTTTATAAAATAAAACGCATTTACTACCCGAAAATTAGCCTACGAAACACATTCGGCAACAGCGCAATGGCTAAGGCATCTGCCAAGTTACATGCTATTGAAATCTCTGAATTCAAATCCGTTTCTGAGATAAGATATGGTTTGCCCCAAAAAATTAATGTTCGTTACTTCAATTATGCGCGCAGTAGCTTCTGAAATCGGCAGCGATCGCGCTCACACACACAGTACGGCTGGGTTGGCTGTGCCACGGCAGCTCATGTTGTTGCGCAGCCAGCAAGCCAAATGACATCGAATTCGCCAACAGTTCACGAAGCAACAAACGGCAGTCCACCGAGAGAGTAAAATCGCCAGATTCCAGAAATGTTAGGTTGGTCAGTATAAAATCTTGTTGGCAATGTGCTTGTCGTTCGGGTAAGACGTTGATGCGGACGAATTTTTTCTATATGGGAGCGTTCAAGTATTAAATAACGCAATTTGGTGGGGAGGGGTGGTCTCGTCAAACGTTACGATGCATTACAAGGGGGGTGGGAGGTGTCTTTCTCAACACGTTACGTAACATTCTGCTAAACTTTAGAAAAAAGCTAAATTATTCGTAAATTACAATTAAAACAAGTAGAAACGTTGCAGTCGGACGCACCCGACTGCGGTATACTCGATACCAGTAGTAAAACAGATTAAAATAGAGCTGATTGCAATGGGGTGTGCATACGGCAGGGGTGTAGGCTGCCCCAAAGATTGTCTGGTTCAGATGGGGATGCCAAAAAGCTATCTTCCTTCAAAAATTTGGTGAATCTAGCTCAAAGTCAGAAGAATATGGTGGATGGTAGGCTGGGGGAGGTATGGGGGGAAGGGGGTCGTGGCATCAAAATTTTAGCTGAAGATCTGTGTATGATGTCAATTGCTATCCTCATACCAAATTTGGTGACTCTAACTCAAAAATAGTAAAATTTGTGGGAAAGGTAGCTGGGGATGGTAAGGGGGGGCGTGGCACCCAAACTTTTGCTGCAGATCTATTTATGATGTTAATTGCTATCCTCATACCAAATTTGGTGACTCTAGCTCAAAGTTAGTAGAATATGGTGGAAGGGGGGCTGGGGGCTGGTATGGGGGGTGTGGCGCTCAAAGTTTTGCTGCAGATCTATTTATGATGTTCATTGCTATCCTCATACCAAATTTGGTGACTCTAGCTCAAAGTTAGTAGAATATGGTAGAAGGAGGGCTGGGGGCTGGCATTGGGGGGGGCGTGGTGCACAAAGTTTTGCTGCAGATCTGTTTATGATGTTAATTGCTTTCCTCATACCAAATTTGGTGACTCTAGCTCAAAGTTAGTAGAATATGGTGAAAGGGAGGCTGGGGGCTGGTATGGGGGGGCGTGGCGTCCAAAGTTTTGTTGCAGATCTATTTATGATGATAATTGCTATCCTTATACCAAATTTGGTGACTCTAGCTCAAAGTTAGTAGAATATAGTGGAAGGGTGGCTGGGGGCGGAATGGGTGGGGGGCGCCATCCACTTTTTTTGGGTTTCTTCATCACCTATCTTGGGACCAAATTTGGCGGCTCTAGCTCAAAAAATGTGGAAAATATAGGCGTTTTTGATTTCAAAATGCAGGGAGCTCGGAACGGGGGGCGTGGCTCCAAAACTTTCATGCAGTTTTTTGGGGATTGTTATTAGCTATCTTCTTACCAAATTTGGTGACTCTAGCTTTAACGCTTTGGAAAATACACGCATTCCCGTTTTTAGTGAAGCATTGGGGCGGTTTGGGGCAGCTTGGGCAGTATGGATAAGCGTGGCATCCAAAGTTCTTATGCATTTATTTTGGGGCTATAATCACATGTTTTGGCACAAAATTTGGTGGCTCTAACTCAAAAACTGTAAAAGATATAAGCATTTCTGTTTTTGAACTGCGGGGGGGCTGGGGGCGGAATGGGTGGGTGGGGATCCAAAACTTTGATGCAGTTTTTGAGGGGTCGTTACCAGTTATCTACCTACCAAATTTTGTGACTCTAGCTCGAACACTATGGAAGATACACGCACTACCGTTTTTAGCGAAGCGTTGGGGTGGTTGAAGGCGGATAGGGCAGTATAGATGGGCGTGGCATCAAAAGTTTTTATGAATTTGGTTGGGGATCGTGAACACCTATTTTGGCACTTAATTTGATGGCTCTAGCTCAAAAACTGTAGAAGATATGAGCATTTTTAATGTTAAACTGCGGGGGGCTGGGGGCGGAATGTGTGGGCGTGGCTCCAAAATTTTTGATGCAGTTTTTTGGGAATTGTAAAAAGCTATTTTCTCCCTAAATTTGGTAGTTGTAGCTGTAAGGGCTTGCGAAATAGCTGGATCTATCGATTTTGCGTTATCGAGTTTATCGATTTGCCAGCCCCCTAGTAATCGTAGAACTCCAATCTTGACACTTTAATTTACTATGCCATAGATAAAGAGACTAGCAAAGTTTGAATACTCTAACTTTAAGGGGGTGGATAAAAGTTGCGTTCATACAGACGGACAGACGGACGGACGGACAGACACCATGACGGACATTGCACAAACCCAATATACTCTTTACCTTCGGTATCGAGTATAAAAATAGGTGAAATAGAAAAATGTGTTCAGAAAAAACAAAATAACTCAATATCGATAAAGCCAACTATTTCACACGCCCTTACAGCTAAAACTACCAAATTTGGAGGAAAGATAGCTACTAACAAGCTCCAAAAAACTCCATCAAAACTTTTGGAGCCACGCCCACCTATACCGCCTGCAGCCCCCCGCAGCTTAAAACCAAAAATGCCTATATCTTCTACAGTTTTTGAGGTAGAGCTACCAAATTTGGTGCCAAGATAGGTGTTAACGATCTCGAACCCAATTCATTAAAACTTTGGATGCCACGCCCATCTATACTGCCCTATCCGCCCTCAACCACCCCAACGCTTCGCTAAAAACGGTAGTGCGTGTATCTTCCATAGTGTTTGAGCTAGAGTCACAAAATTTGGTAGGTAGATAACTATTAACGATTTCCGAAATACTGCATGCAAGTTTTGGAGCCACGCCCACCCATTCCGCACCCAGTCCCCCGAGGTTAAAAAACATAAATGCCTATATCTTCCACAGTTTTAGAGCTAGAGTCACCAAGTTTAGTGCCAAAATAGGTGTTGACGATCCCCAAAAAAGCAAAAAAACTTTGGATGCCACGCCCATCCATACTACCCTAGCTGCCCCAAACCGCCCCAACCCTTCGCTAAAAACGGGAATGCTTGTATCTTCAAAAGTGTTTAAGCTAGAGTCACCAAATTTGGTAGGAAGAAAACTGTTTATAACCCCCAAAAAACTGCATCAAAGTTTTAGAGCCACGCCCTCCGTTTCCCAGCCCTCTGTTTTTGAAATAAAAAACGCCCATATTTTCCACAGCTATTCTACTAACCTTGAGCTAGATTCACCAAATTTGGTTGGAGGATAGTAATTGACATAATAAATAGATCTGCAACAAAACTTTGATGTTAGGCCCCCATACCACCCACAGCCCCCCTTTCCACACCTTTAACAAACTTTGAGCTAGAGTCACCAAACTTGGAAGGAAGAAAGCTTTTTGGCATCCCCATCTGCACCAGACAATCTTTGAGGCAGCGTACACCCCTGCCGTATCCGCACCCCATTGCAATCTGGTCTCTTTTTATCGGTTTTATAACTGGTATCGAGTATACCTCAGTCGGTTGCGTCCGACGTTTCTACTTGTTTAGGTTAAGATTTTACTTGTGACTTTTTTAAATGCCTTGATACTGCGCAATTTGCCTTCAATGGTTTTCTTAGACAAAATCATAAGCCTAGAAAATATGTTAATACATTGCCACAAAAGTACCATTGGTATAAGTACAAATGCGCTTACAAATTTATAATCAAATGTAATAATGCCAATGCATTTAAAAACACTTTTCTTTAAATTAAGAATATTTTTGAGAGTAAAAAATCACACCAAGCTAAAAATACAAAAAAACTAATGAGTGTTAGAACTCACGAGCGATGTGTTAACACCTGTTTGCTTGCTATATATTAGCATAAAATATGTGGCCGGTTCTTTTATATATTTTAATAATCTTTAGTCTTTTTCACGTCTCTCGCGTTCATTCCTCCACTTCAAGTGAAGTTGGATGCGCTTCCATCTTCCCGCAGCTCGACACACCGCCACATTAATCGGTAGTGTATCGATTGTATCGATCTGTGGTACTACCACCTACCACTATCAGCCTACTACAACTCGGCCATCCTGACTTGAGATAGTCCTCTATCTCTTACAAATTCTTTAGAACTAGCTTAATCTATTACATCATTATTATATCACAGATTTTTTTTTTTTTTTTTTTATTACTTACATGCTATTTACAAATTATTTATTACATTTATTTCTTAAGCCAATGCCTAATATTTTGTGCACTCCACACTCCATGATATGGGTTTCGTGCTAATTGAAAACCCTCAATGTCTTTAATTAAATATCTATCATTTTTTAATACTTTATCTATAACATATGGACCCTTGCTCTTTGGTATTAGTTTCCTTGAAACTCCTGCTGTACTGTCAAAATTCTTTACCATTATATAATCTCCGGTCATGTATTGATTTGGAGTTCTCTTTTTCTTATTATAATTTTTTTCATTATTTGCTTGTGCTACCAATTGATTCTGCTCTCCTAATTTTCTTATATATTCCAAATTTCTATCATTTACTGTATCTGTTTGTACTGATTCTTCTAATTTTTCTTTTAATTTATCACTGGTTTCTCCTTTCTGTATTATACCAAATAACATTTTACTAGGAAAATCTTTTGTGCTACGATGCTGCGTGTTGTTTAAAGCAAATTCTACTTTTTCAACTACTACATCCCAATGTTGACCATTTTCCGAATCAGTAAGTTTCGCGAACATTGGTCCTAAACTTCTATTTATCCTCTCTACCTGTCCATTAGCTTGTGGAGAGCCTGTTGCGATTTTCACATGTTTCACCTTAGCTTCTACTAAAAAGTCTTCGAATTCTGTGGACGTAAAACAACTTCCTTTGTCCGATACAATACAGCTCGGCCTACTGTATGCTCGAAAATAATCATTTAACGCGCTAATTACTTCTTTAGTATTCGTTGTTTTTGTGGTGTACAACCTTACAAACTTTGTAAATGCATCCACTACTACAAATATGTACTTTTTTGCTCTACCTTTGTCCACTGGACCATAATGATCAATATGAATTATTTCAAACGGTTTATTGCCTTTTGGTATGCTATGTAAGAAACCTTCTCCTTGTCCTGTTTTAGGTGAAAATGCTATACACTTCAAACAATTCTCAATGTGTTGTACAGCTTTTATTTTAATATTTGGAAACCAATAACTTTTTCCTATAGCATCTACCATCTTATCTCTACCAACGTGTCCTAACTCATCATTATACTTATATAACACATGATGCTCCATCTCTCCAGGTACATAAAATAGCACCCGTTTATCATTTGTTTTTCTAAATACAACGCCATTTCTCATTTCAAATAGTTTATGCTCTCTTTTTTCTAACAATTTTCTAATATTAAGTATTTTTTCATCTTTGGTTTGGCAAATTACTAAGTTAGTTTCAAAACTGTTTGCCTCGGTTATCATAATACTGTCATTACACCTGCTTAATGCATCCACATGTTGCATCATCTTACCACTCCTATGTACTATGTCAAAATCATATTCTTGTAACTCCAACGCCCACCTTGCTATTCTCAGATTATTGTCTATTTTATTCAATGTGGCTGCTAACGAGTTACAATCTGTCATGATTTTAAACCGTTTTCCTTGTAGGTATATTC
Organism: Scaptomyza polygonia; assembly: GCA_035044585.1. Lineage (NCBI taxonomy): Eukaryota > Metazoa > Arthropoda > Insecta > Diptera > Drosophilidae > Scaptomyza > Scaptomyza polygonia. Next base: position 117,058 of record JAWNNU010001644.1, read on the forward strand.
TAAACCTGCGTAACGCATATATTATTGCTAACGTCTCCAATTCAAAACTATGGTACTTTGCTTCAGTTTCGGTTGTACGCTTTGAAAAATAAACAATCGGATGTAATTTTCCATCTTCTTTTTTCTGCAACAAAACTGCTCCATATCCCAAAGCACTTGCATCACAATGCAGCTCAATATCGTTTTTATAATCATAAATTGATAGTACCGGGGCTTCTAACAGTTTCTCTTTCAAGTACAGAAAACAATTTAATTCCTCTTCTTCAAACTTAAATTTTCTGTCTTTTCTTATTAAATCATACAACGGCTTTGCGACTATAGAAAAATCTTTAATGAATCTTCTAAAATATGAACACAACCCAAGAAAACGTTGTACTCCTTGGGCCTTAATCGGAGTTGGAAAATTTCTTACTCCATCTAAACCTTTGTCATCTGCCTTAATGCCTTCTTTTGATATAAGAAATCCTAAATATTTAACTTTATCCTGCAAAAATTCACACTTGTCTAATCTCAACTCTAACTTTTTATCCACTAACCTTTTAAACACCTCCCTCAAAATATCTAAATGTTCTTTCATGTTTTTGCTTGCTATCATAATATCATCCATGTATATTATAACCTTATTTTCTCTGATCATATCTACAAATATGCTATTGATAAACCGCTGAAAAACCTGTGGGGCATTTTTCAGACCCATTGGCATTCTTAAAAACTCAAATTGTCCTAATGGAGTTACGAACGAGGTGTATTTGATTGACTCTTTACTAACAAAGACATGAAAATAACCATTCTTTAAATCAAGTTTTGTAAAAACCGTTTTTTCAACTAGTCTATCTAGTAAATCATCAATTAAAGGTAATGGGTAGTTATCTTTAACTATGACTTTATTAAGTCTTCTAAAATCAATGCAGATTCTTAAATCACCCGACTTTTTCTTGACTAACACAATTGGTGATGCGTAATTAGAACTACTTGGTTGAATAATATGGTCTTTGAGATATTCATCTAACATTACTTGCAATTTTTCTTTTTCTGCATATGATAACCGCCTTGGGGAACAGCTAAATGACTTGGCGTTTTCTACTAAAATATTCATCTCGCACTTTATATCCGGTTCATTTGGTCTTTTTGCATTTACATAAGTGCTTTCTAATAACTGTATGAACTTATTTTGCCAATAACATTCTACTTCACTTCCAATGTTGTAAATAATTTCGTTTCCACTTGACTCTAAAATATTTATTCTCAACATTGATTGTTCAAAATTATCTTCGCATATTCTCTGATTGTTTTTAAAACAATTTCTTGCGGAACTATCTAAATTCTCATTATCAACCAATTTATCGCTATCTAAATTCTCATTATCAACCAATTTATCACTATCTAAAAGTTTTCCGTAATCTAACAATATATCTTTGTCTAAAAATTTTTCATTATCTAACAATTTATCTTTGTCTAAAAACTTTTCATAATCTAACAATTTATCTTTCTCTAAATATTTTTCATAATCTAACAATTTATCTTTCTCTAAATATTTTTCATAATCTAACAATTTATCTTTCTCTAAATATTTTCTACTCTTTAACAATTTATCTTCTAATTCTTTGTTATTTAAAATTGTAGTTTGCTCGATAACAGTATCATCCAATACTTTGCTTTCCGCTAAACATTTACTCTCTAACTTCTTGCCATCTAATAACTCTATTTTTCTACAATTTGGATCCTCAGTATTCTCAACTGAAACTATTTTCAAAGCACAAGGGTCAATATTGATATCACAAACTTGCATAAAATCTCTTCCTAGCACAACGTTCCACCTCATAGACTCATTTGAAACTGCATATAAATCAAAATATATTTTATTCATTTCTTTATATATATAACATTTAGTTTTTCCAAAAATATTTAATTGGCTTTCATTTAGCCCAAAATACTGATTATTTTGCTCATGTAGTTCCACTCCAAAAGGAACACATGCATATTTGATAAAAGAAATGGGGCTTCCTGTGTCTATGAGGCATTCTGAAATAATTGATCTACTATTAACTATACCAAAATATATCTTCACTTGTCTTACGTATTTATTTTTTTCCATGTCATTTCGCCCTGAACATTGAGCAACCAAGTGATCGCCCGAACCACAGCCGTAGCACGTACCTTTCTCCCTCTTTGGCTTACGGCAGTCTTTTGCCCAATGTCCTTTGATGTTGCAATTGAAGCAACGCGAAGATTTTTCGGTTGTTCCAGTTTGTCCAGCTTTTGCTTTTGCTGGTAGACCAATCTCTGCGAACGCCTTGAGCATACTTTTAGGGCTATTAAAGCACTGGAGTCTGGCTTGAATACGCAAGCTTTCCAGTGGTATGCCATCAATTAAACCATCCAGTAGTTCACCCTCGTCCGTCTCAACGTCTCGAGCCAACCAAGCTTTACTCTCGTAGTAGCTTATGAACTTTTCATCTGTTGTCCAACGGCGTGCCTCAAATTTACGTCGCATTTCCATTTTGGACAATCACTCGCCAAACGCCGACACTAATTTTTCCAACAGTTCGTTTGTTCGCATGACTATACGATATGGATCAGCATGCATCCACTCTCTGGCATTTCCTTTGAGTTTGCTTATTAATAACATTTGGCGTTGCGCCTCGTTAAGCTGATGCAATTGACAAACATTTTCAAATTGCATGATCCACTGACGTACCGTAGCTTGCCCAGTGAAGTCCAGTAAAATTTCTTTTGCCAGTTGAAATGCGCCAGATTTCCACATCATGTTACCATAAGATTCCGGCTTTTGCAAAATTTCATTCTGCTCATCGGGCCTTTTGGCGCCCATTCCATTCGTCGCTTCATCTCGCTCTAACTCACTGCCGCCTACTGACTGCACACTATAGTCGTCCTCTTCTAGCACTCGCTGCTGCTCTGGGCATGATACAATTACACACTATCAGCCTACTACAAATAGAAAAGAATAGTTAATTAAATTTAGTTATTTTTGCAATAAATAAGATTCTTGGATATGAACGATAGCTTGCCTGCTTTACGTATTCCATGACCTTTTGATACCTGTCCTTCCCCACAAAATTCATGCACTAGCAACTGATATGCACCTAGCCAACCAAGTATGTTGAGCTAAAAACTAGGCTTCTGCACTTGTCCACAAAACTATTTTTCTTTTCCCATTATTGGGCTTGAGTAAAATAAAACAACAAGATTTTGTCTTCCAATGCAGTCAAATATCAGTTTTGCTATTGCTGATCATACTCATACTCTTCCCAATTTTTACCCTATGACACTTTCTAACAATCATTTGCATACACAGAAAAATGAAAAATATTACAAATAACAAAAACCTCGATAAGCAGGCACAGCAAGAAATATATGTATGTTTCAAACGCACTTGCATACAATATGTACCAACAACATTTTACCGTTCTTGCTGTCCGCTGACCCGTTGCCAACAAGATTTTACACTTATAGAGGGTTCAAACAGCCCACTATGGGGAAAACTACCACTTTATCTGGCATTTGCAAGATTTTTAGAAGTTTTGTAATCAGCACAAATTTGCTGTTAACGTATTAAGAAAACATCAAAATGTTATGCCCCAAACTCAAAATGTTAAATTTAACAGACCCATATGAGAATAACAGCTGTTAAGTCAGCTGTTGCAATCGAAAGCACGTGCGGCTAACTTTTGTAAAATTTTGCATTAAGTTTTGTTTTTAATATTTTGCGATGGCAACTCAATTAGAAGAAAATAAAGTCATGAACACTGACTTGGCAGGTTTGCACTATGTGTTTCAAAAAAAAAATCGTTGAAATTGTGCGTGTGTATACTAATATTTTGTCTTTTCATAAGCGCTTCGAAAGCTGGATTTTTATGAACAAATTTCAACTTTAGAAGGGATTATCTAAAAGAGTTTGGAATTGTTTATGTGTTTGTCCAAGTGTTTGTTGTAGCGTTGTCAATTCTGAGTTTACAGGTATTGGTCTTCATATCCTCTTTTTCCCTCTTTTCGAGCAATGTGCATTTTTATTAGGTAACCTACTCTTTTCGAACGTCGATTTGTTTGCTGTGTGGAATAGCAAGATGGGCCGGCACGAACGGGAGAAGGCAATTCATACATATTTTGAACTGCATGCGAGCAATAATGTTGAAGAACATATTTTAAAAGTAAAAAGCCAGCAATTTTGCAACAATTTGCATTATAACTGGCTTAAATGTAATAGCACGTACAAAAATTTTGAAAGAAGACATTCGCAATGGATTAACGGCTCTACAAGTTTGCCTTTAAAAAAAAGTTATAGACCAGTTGGACGGCCACTTTTTCCATTTGCATCAAAAGGCGAAAGGGCTCAAAGACTGCAAGCAGCGAAACTATCAAAATACGAAGGTGATGATGTTTTCTTGCTAGTTCATGCAGCAATCGCAGCTGCACGTAAACAAGGACTTCATGATCTTGCTGCAGTACTTCAAATACTTGCAAGTACTCCGGAAAAAGCCAAGCAAGTCAGGGAAGGATTGACAAAGCCCATTGATAAGCCTATGAGTGCGTCCAAAGATGAAGCATTGGCGTTAATTTTGGATCAAGGATTGACCAAGGAGCAGTATTGTGCAATCCAAGAGGATATTTGTAAGAGAAATGTGAATATTTACCCTATTTATAAAAGTGTGGCAGAACAAAAGAAGCACTGCAGACCGGAGAAAATTCATGTATCACAGAAGCCAAAGTCTCTCTGCAAGACCTTTTGGAACACACGGCTTTTCGGATTGTGGCACTTCAAAAAGATGTTATTCATGGTGTATTGGCCAATCAGCACACTGATTTTTTATCTGCTGAGCTCATTGTCAGTTATGGATTCGATGGAAGTACTGGACAGGCGAATTATAACCAGGCATACGCAGATAAGAGCTCGTGTGACAAAGACTCATGCCTTTTTGCCACCACCATAATGCCTCTTCGACTTATAGACTCATCCGGAAATTTGTTGTGGAACAATCGCACCCCACAGTCTATTAGGTTTTGCCGTCCACTAAAATTAGAGTTTCTCAAAGAAACAAAAGAAGTAATTTTAAAAGAAAACAAGGACATAAAATTACAAATTGAAGATTTGAAAACAACGTTATTCAAGGTATCTTTAAATGATACTCAATGTGTATATGTAAGATTCAGTCCATATCTCACTGCCATTGATGGAAAAGTTCTGAATGCTTTAACGGACACAAAATCATTTCAATCATGCCCCATATGCCACTCAAGCCAAAGAGATTTTATTGGAAATAAAAATTTCAAGTGTTTCAAATTTGTGCCGGTTTTGGACAATCTGAAATATGGAGAAAGCCCACTTCATTGCTGGATACGAATTTTTGAGTTCGTCTTGCATGCTGGGTATAAGCTGGAGGTAAAAAAATGGCAAATTGCTACTCCATGTGACAAGCAAGCGATGCTTAAACGAAAGGCACATATACAGGAAATGTTTTGGGCAAAACTCGCTTTAAATGTCGATAAGCCGAAGCAGGGGGGCTGTGGAAATAAAAATACCGGAAACACTGCACGCCGCGCATTTGCCAACTTTGAAACGTTTTCTGAAATAACTGGAGTTAATAAACAAATTATCTACAACTTGAGGATCATTTTGATATGTTTGTCCTGTCAGTTGCCAATAAATTTAGAAAAATTCGAGGCATACTGTCATCAAACTGGCGAAATGATTGTGGACAGTTATCCATGGCTTCCCATGACACCAACTCTCCATAAGATTATTGCCCACTCAAGGCAAATCATTGAAAATACGGTGCTTCCAGTCGGCTGTTTTGGTGAAGAAGCGTCTGAGTCCCGCAACAAAATTTATAAATCGGATAGACTTCATCACTCCAGAAAACAAAGCCGATTAGAATCTTTAGGCGATGTGTTTAAACGAGCTTTGGATACATCAGATCCAGTTATATCTTCCCTAAATTTATCGCGACGTATTAAAAAACATAAAAATCTTTCCCTTCCTATTGAGGTTATTCAGCTTCTTTCGTGTGAACACGAATACATGAATGATTTTTCAGAAAAAGAAGAGTTTGAAGACAACAGCCTACAGTTTCTTGAAAACTTTGAGCTTGAAAATGAAGAAAATACAGACAATAAAGAAAATTAATAATAATCTGGATTTTCATAATTTTGGGGCAAAAGGGGGCGTGGCGGAGCTCCTATCTGCAACGTAAGAACGTATAGGTGACTGAACTTAGAAAGTTTATATCTAAAAATGCACGCAAAATATATTTTTTTAGATTTTTTTGGCGGAAGGGGCGTTGACACGCCCATTTTTCTAAAAAAGCGTTACATGATCTATAACAACATAATAAAAAAAACCGCAGTTGAAAATCTCTTTTGGTTCACTCGTTATAATAAATGCCAGATAAAGTGGTAATTTTCCCCATAGTGCAGCCATATTCCAACCAACCTTAGATTTCTGGAATCTGGCGATTTTACTCTCTCGCGGAACTGCCGTTTGTTGCTTCGTGAACTGTGGGCGAATTCGATGTCATTCGGCTTGCTGGCTGCACTACAACATGAGCTGCCGTAGCACAGCCAGCCCACCCATACTGTGTGTGTGAGCGCGATCGCTGCGCGCAGTAGCTTCTGAAATTGGCAGCGATCGCGCTCACACACACAGTATGACACGAAAAAAAAATTATTAACCCGTATTTTTGACGGGTGCATTCAAACTACAAAAAAAAAAAAAAAAAAAAACCGCACTGGTATGACCCGTCATCACCCTGCCACGACCATAGAGTTATAATATTAAAACACTTAATGCTGGTTTTGTAGCGAATATCTGCACGTTGGTTTTTGGAAAAAGAATTAAAGCTGGAACGAATATGCAAGAGATACACAAACGATGCTACTGAAAGACATAGCTCTCACTTTAAAAACAAATTCTATACAAACATCAATAATATAATTTATTTTTAAGTATTAAATATTTTAGAGTAGTGTAAGGTATTTTCTTGACAATTTGAAAAATATGTAAAAAATAAATAAAATATAATATTTTATAAGCATTTTTGTGAATTTTTTTTATTTGTTCATAAATTGTCAAACATAATAAATGAGACTGTTTTAAAACTATATACAATTGCCACGCACACATTTAAAGGTGCAGCATATGCACACGCACTACCGTTTTTAGCGAAGCGTTGGGGAAGTTGGGGGCGGCTCAGGCAGTGGATAGGCGTAGCATCCAAAGATTTTGTGAATATGGTTGGGGGTCGTCAACTTCTGCTTTGGTGGCTCTAGCTCAAAAACTGTAGAAGATATAGGCATTTTTGGTTTTAAGCTGCTGGGGGGCTGGGGGCGGTATGGGTGGGCGTGGCTCCAAAATTTTTGATGCAGTTTTTTGCGGTTGCTAGTAGCTATCTTCCCCTAACTTTGGTAGTTTTAGCTGTAAGGGCTTGCGAAATAGCTGCATCTATCGATTTGATGTTATCGAGTTTATCGATTTGCCAGCCCTCTAGTTATCGTAGAGCTCCAATCTTGACACTTTAATTTACTATGCCATAGATAAAGAGATTTGCAAAGTTTGAAGTCTCTAACTTGAAGGGTGTGGAAAAAAGTTGCGAACATACGGACGGACAGACGGACAGACACCATGACGGACATTGCACAAACCCAATATACTCTTTACCTTCGGTATCGAGTATAAAAATGAAACCATTAGACCGATATGCTCCGTACTTTCGATATCAGAGTGTATGAACAATAAAGAAGCCTAAAGTCGAGATAGCCAGTCCAGAAGAACCCCTTTACGCATTAAGTCTTTGCTTGTAAGAATGTATATGTGCGTGTGCAGGTATATAATGAAATTACAGTTCGCTATTGAATGCTTGAATTAACGTTAAACTTTGATATCCCCGGGGTTTTATAGCTGATTTCAGTGAAATTTTCACATAAAATACTTATTTTGTCTCTCTGTAGTGGATTTGGATCAATTTTCAAATTTACTAACTCGCAATTTAGTTGTAATAGATTTCATGTGTATATCAGAAACGGGGTAAAATATCACTAATTCAAAACCAACTGGACCTGTGCGTGGTATACACGAGCTCAAATCACATATCACAAGTCTTTAGGTTTAATACATACAAACATACATTTTCATTTGCAAATTCTGTGTTGTCTTTCGCCCACTAACAACAAACAGCTTGTCTATTTATGTTCGATAACGAAGCTAAAGAGCTAATAAGGTTTGTGCAATGTCCGTCATGGTGTCTGTCCGTCCGTCCGTCTGTCCGTCTGTATGAACGCAACTTTTATCCACCCCCTTAAAGTTAGAGTATTCAAACTTTGCTAGTCTCTTTATCTATGGCCTAGTAAATTAAAGTGTCAAGATTGAATTTCTACGATAACTAGGACGCTGGCAAATCGATAAACTCGATAACGCAAAATCGATAGATCCAGCTATTTCGCAAGCCTTTACAGCTAGATCAACCAATTGAGGCAAAAGATAAAAGTCCATCCGTACGCAACTTTTTTCGACACCATTCAAGTTAGAGACTTGAAACTTTGCAGTTGTTTTTATCTATGGCATAGTAAATTAAAGTGTCAAGATTAGAGTTGTACGATAACTGAGGGGCTGGTAAGTCGATAAACTCTTAAAGACAAAATCTATAAATCCACCTGTTTCGCACTTCCTTACAGCTAACACTACCATATTTGAAGAAAAGATAGCTTTTAAAAACCCCCAAAAAACTGCATTAAAGTTTTGGAGCAATACCCACCCATCATGCCTTTCCGCGGTTAAAAATAAAAATGCCTATATCTTCTACAGCATTTGAGCTAGAGGTGCCAAATTTGGTGCCAAGATAGGTGATGACGAAACAAATTTTTCAAAACTTGGATGCCATGCCTATCCATACTGCCCTAGCCGCCCCCAACCACCAAACTCTACGCCAAAAACTGGAATGCGTGTATCTTCCATAGTGTTTGAGCTAGAGTCACCAAATTTGGTAAGAAGATAAATGTTACCGAACACTTATACATTTTTTTTTTGGATTTTGCTCCTTAAGAATCGATTTGCATATAAGTAGCCCAATATGAAAATATGAAATATATGAGGAGTGTAATCAACTGAACAAATTTCGTTAAGTTTTTGTGAAAACTAGCGCATGGCGAATGTTGGATAACCTTAAAAAATATAATTGCTATTGTGGGTATGTTGTTCAACAATTTATGTGGAAATAATTGCACATTTTCATTAGCTTAAATTAGCGCTAAGCTAACAATTGAGAAATTGCTTCATCCAAAAAAAGTTGATTGAACTACATATCCACAGTAGCAGTTACATTTTATTAGTGTGTCAAACATTCGCTATTCCATTCTATTATTATTAAAGAATCCCTATATAATTCTTTGCAAGTTGTCTGGGTATGCGTGTATTCGAGCAAACCGAAAACAGAATTGCGGTGGACGATCAATGTTTAATAATCTAATAATTCCTCAGTGCTATTGTGGATATGTTGTTCAACAATATTTGTGCAATAATTGCACATTTTCATTGGCATAAATTGCGCTGCGTTATCAATTGAGAAATTTTATCAATTATAAATAGTTGATTGAACTAAATATCCACATTAGCACAAAACCATTATACCATTTTATACCTTTCATGTGGTCAGGGTATTAAAATAAACATATTCTCAAATTTTGGTCAAATTTTTCTAGGGATGTTAAAAAAATGTGTACGAAATAGTGGTTTACTTTAGACAAAGCACAATTTCTTTGGGATTTCAGTTTTCACACCAACCATTATCGAATCTGGCAATGTTCCACCATGCCCAATTTAAATTTTTTTCCAAATTCTCGCTTTTGTAAATTATAGATTTAACGTAGAAGTAAGTCGGCATCTCCAAAGGCTTCCGGTTTTTAATTATGTTTTCTGAGGTTTTTGCAAACTATTTCCACTATCACACACAAAGTCTAAACATATCGATGCAAGCGGGGCGGTATTCTCATTGCTGTTGACTCTTGTATTTGCTCATTTTCATTTCCCGGATATTGAGTTGTATATTACTTATTCCTATATTTCTCCCCATTCTAATTATAACATTTATATATCCCATCTGAATGCCCTGCTTGTTTGACTTGTTTTGTCGTTGTTAACAGATATGGATCAACTTATAGGGGCTCGTGATTTTAATTTGACACATGTTGTAAGTTCTCTATATTATGTATATTATTGATGGCCTTCTAGAGTAAGGCCCATCACAAGTTAACAAGGTGCATAACTGTAGTAATAAAATGTTAGATTTGATATTTGTTTCTGACACTGATTGAAGTAATGTTAGTAGAGTACCCCTTCTAGTGCTTCCTAAAGATATCTATCTACCTATATCCATCTTTAGAACTTTCCTTTGAATTTCTTAGCTTTAGACCAGCATCTAACAATGTTGTTTTCGTTAAACTAACTTTTGATGTGTCTATGGGGTATCTATTTCTGCCTGGTCTCGACCTACGAACAAATTTAGAGTGCTGTCGTGGACCGACTGCAAAATTTCATAAACATATTCATCTGAGTATGATTGTATTGGTGTAGCGGCAGAGAATAAGTGTATAATATGAATTTTAGAGTTTTGCCTCAATCTGCTTGATATAGTCCAAGTTGGAAGGGTAGTATAAACTTTATATGAACTTTGTGCAATTGAATAGCAAAACTTCAGATTCTCAAATATAATTTCAATTCTACATTTTTGTTTATATTCTATCATTAAAATCATATATTAAAGTTGTCATTGACAATTGAATGTTGGTTCGAGGGGTATTTACTCTTTGTGCAGCTTGTGCGTCTCAGCAACGACAAGCCAGCACGTTGTTGTTTTGTTCAGCTTCCCTTTGCGTTCAGCGACCCATCGATTAAAGGAGAGGCAACGGGTCAGCGGACAGCAAGAACGGTAAAATGTTGTTGGTACATATTGTATGCAAGTGCGTTTGAAACATACATATATTTCTTGCTGTGCCTGCTTATCGAGGCTTTTGTTATTTGTGATATTTTTCATTTTTCTGTGTCAGCGGCAAACGCGCGCTTACATTTACATATGTACCAATGCACTACCGAATACACTTTCGTAATTTATGCACATCTTTGCATAACTGTATGCCAATGATTAAAGGAAGTGTCATAGGGTAAAAATTGGGAAGAGTATGTATGATCAGCAATATCAATACTGATATTTGACTGCATTGGAAGACAAAATAGTGTTGTTCTATTTTACTCAAGCGCAATAATGGGGGAAGAAAAATAGTTTTGTGGACAAGTGCTTGCAGAAGCCTGGTTTTTAGCTCAAGATACTTTGATGGCTAGGTGCATATCAGTTGCTAGTCCAAGTGTTATGTGGGGTATCAAAAGGTCATAGAATACGTAAGGCAGGAAAGCTATCGTTCATATCCAAGAAACTTATTTATTGCAAAACTAAACAGGCTACTGCAAATACTTCTCCTGTATTTATTTGTTGGTATGTTTCTTTGTTTGTGTGCTTTAATCGGAGTTAAATGTGATGAAAGAAATAACAGAAGTCAGAACAAACCAAAATCAACAATAAAGACATCTCTCTCGTTTTATCTTCCAAGGCAGTCAAATATCACTTTTGCTGCTGCTCATCATACATACTCTTCCCAGCTTTTCCTTTATGACACTTTCTAACAGCCCTTGCTATACAATAATGCAAAGATGTACACAAATTACGAAAGCGAATTCAGCGATGCATTTGTAAAGGTCAGTTGCCGAAAACTCGGAATAAAGTAAAGTCGAATAAAAAAAATAGACAGAGAAACTGGAGAAAGGAAAACTTAATTCAATAAACTATTCTTTTTTTTTATGCTAATATATAGCAATCAAACATGTACAAACGGCTGTTAACACATCGCTCGTGAGTTCTAACACTCATTAGTTTTTTTTTAATTAAATGATATTCAGCATACTAATTGGTGTCACCTTTATTGTTGTAGTGATATAGAAACTGCCATTGAAATTTCGATATCTGTGTTCCCCTTAGGTTAGGTTAGGTTAGAGCGGTAGTGAGCAGTTTGAAACAAAACCCCCCACTCACGTAGGCCATGTATTGGCCCATTGTGATGCCGCGTCTTGGACATAGTCCACAGACACCGTCTACCCAGACGTAGAGTGTGTTACACCGTTTACGAGGGCGTTGTCCCAGCCCGAGGCTCGAATAAAGGACAGGATATTTTTCCGTTTATTATCCGCCAGTTGAGAGAGGTCCGATAAGAAGAAAGAACCAAGGTATCGCTTTCTGTTCTTGCAGAGAGCTGAACAGTCGCAGAAGAGGTGGGAGACTGTTTCTTCTGTGTTCCCCTTACTTTTCCTTCAAGTGAAAATAAACCACCTTGGTTTACGAGCAAACTATTTAAATTAAAAAACGTGAAAACGAGATTATATAAAAATTTTAAAAAATCTGGATATACTATAGATTTATCCTCGTATATAATCGCAAAATCAAGTTTTATTCCTGTAAAAACTTCCTGTTACAATAACAATTTCAATCGTTGCAGATTAAATTTTTCCGTGATCCGAAACAGTTTTATAAATTTGTTAACTCAAAACGTAAATCTTCATGCTTGCCATCCTCTGTTTGCCTCGATAATGTAAAAAGCAAATTCCGATCAAGCAGTGGCTTATATATTTGCTGAGTATTTTCAACCAGTTTACACATCGAGAATATATAGTTGCAATAATTCCTATCTTTTTCAAGTTCAAACGTCAAATTGCATATATGTAAGTATGTCCCAGCTATTACTGAGTGTACGCTGCATAGTGACCTTGAATCTATCAAACCCGGCTACTTGCTTGGTCATGATGGAGTGCCAGGTTGTATACTTAGATACTGTGCGGATTCACTTATTAAACCCTTACATAAATTTATAACATGTCGGTTGACTCAGCTGGGCTTTCTGGTATGTATATGGAAGGAATCTTTAACTATTCCACTTTATAACAAGTAGGAACGTTGTAATCGGACGCAACCCGACTGCGGTATACTTGATACCAGTAATAAAACCAATAAAAGAGACCTGATTACAATGGGGGCGTGGCATTCAAAAATTGTATGCAGATATTTGTGGGATGTCAATTGCTATCCTCCTACCAAATTTGGTGACTCAAGCTCAAAGTTAGTAAAATATGGGGAAAGGTGGGCTGGTGGTAGTATTGGGTGCGTGGTATCCAAATTTTTGCTGCAGATCTGAGTATGATGTCAATTGCTATACTCCTACCAAGATTGGTGACTCTAGCTCAAAATAAGTGAAAGGTGACGAAAGAGAGGCTGGGGGCGGTATGGGTGGGGGTGGCATCCAAATTTTGTGGTTTTCTTTCTCACTTATCTTGGCATTAATTTGGTGACTAGCCCAAAAGCTGTGGAAGGTATAGGCATTTCTGTTTTTCAACTGAGGGGGGAGCTGGACAGCCGGGAGCGCGTGGCTCCAAAACTTTGATGCAGTTTTTTGGGGTCGTTCACAGTTATCTTCCTAATCAAATTTGGTAACTCTAGCTCAAACACTTTAGAAGATACACGCATTACCGTTTTTAGCGAAGAGTTGGGGTAGTTGGGAACGGCTAGGGCAGTATGGATAGTCGTGGCATCCAAAATTTTTATGATTTTGTTTGGGGGTTATCATCACCTATCTTGGCACCAAATTTGGTGGCTCTAGCTCAAAATATTTGAACGATATAGGCTTTTCTGTTTTTCAACTGTAGTGTGGTTCTGAAAAAGGGCGGGGGTGGGGGGGCTTTGCTACAAAACTTTGATGCATATTTTTTGGGGTCGATTACAGTGATACACGCATTAAAGTTTTTAGCGAAGCGTTGGGGTGGTTGTTGGCGGCTAGGGCAGTATTAATGGGCGTGGCATCAAAACTTTTATAAATTTGTTTAGGGGTCGTCATCATTTATTTTGGCACCAAATTTTGGTGGCTCTAGCTCAAAAACTGGGCAAAATAAATGCGTTTATGTCTTTAAACTGCGGGGGGCTGTGAGCGGAATGGGTGGTAGTAGCCCCAAAAATTTGGATGAAATTTTTTGTGAGTTGTTAGTTACTTTGTTCTCCAGGTGGCTGGGGATGGTAAGGGGGGGGGGCGTGGCATCCAAACTTTTGCTGCAGATCTATTTATGATGTCAATAGCTATCCTCAAACCGAATTTGGTGACTCTAGCTCAAAGTTAGTAGAATATGGTGGAAGGGGGGCCATCCACATTTTTTGGGTTTCTTCATCACCTATCTTGGGACCAAATTTGGCGGCTCTAGCTCAAAAAATGTGGAAAATATAGGCGTTTTTGATTTCAAAATGCAGGGAGCTCGGAACGGGGGGCGTGGCTCCAAAACTTTGATGCAGTTTTTTGGGGATCGTTAATAGCTATCTTCCTACTAAATTTGGTGACTCTAGCCTTAACGCTTTGGAAAATACACGCATTCCTGTATTTAGTGAAGCATTGGGGCGGTTTGGGGCAGCTTGGGCAGTATGAATTGGCGTGGCATCCAAAGTTTTTATGCATGTTTTTTGAGGCTATTTTTCACCTATTTTGACACAAAATTTGGTGGTTTTAACTCAAAAACTGAGCATTTCTGTTTTTAAACTCCGGGGGGCTGGGGGCGGAATGGGTAGGTGGGGCTCCAAAACTTTGATGCAGTTTTTGGGGGGTCGTTACCAGTTATCTACCTACCAAATTTTGTGATCTGCAGCAAAACTTTGGACGACACGCCCCCCCATACCTCCCCCAGCCTACCATCCACCATATTCTACTAACGTTGAGCTAGAGTCACCAAATTTGGTATGAGGATAGCAATTATCATCATAAATAGATCTGCAGCAAAACTTTGTGCACCACGCCCCCCCCCCCCCCCAATGCCAGCCCCCAGCCCCCCTTCCACCATATTCTACTAACTTTGAGCTAGAGTCACCAAATTCGGTTTGAGGATAGCTATTGACATCATTAATAGATCTGCAGCAAAAGTCAGGGTATTAACATAAACATATTCTCAAATTTTGGGCAAATTTTTCTAGGGATGCTAAAAAAAATATGTACGAAATAGTGGTTTACTTTAGACAAAGCACAATTTCTTTGGGATTTCAGTTATCACACCAACCATTATCGCATTTGTCCATGAAATTTTCCACCATGCCCAATTCAAATTTTTTTTCCACATTCTCGCTTTTGTAAATTATAGATTTAACGTAGAAGTTAGAAAGTCGGCATCTCCAAAGGCTTCCGATTTTTAGTTATGTTTTCTGAGGTTTTTGCAAACTATTTCCACTATCACACACAAAGTCTAAACATATCGATGCAAGCGGGGCGGTATTCTCATTGCTGTTGACTCTTGTATTTGCTCATTTTCATGATCTCCCGGATATTGAGTTGTATATTACTTATTCCTATATTTCTCCCTATTCTAATTATAACATTTATATATCCCATCTGAATGCCCTGCAACTTGTTTTGTCGTTGTTAACAGATATGGATCAACTTATAGGGGCTCGTGATTATACTCGATACCGAAGGTAAAGAGTATATTGGGTTTGTGCAATGTCCGTCATGGTGTCTGTCCGTCGTGTCTGTCCGTCTGTCCGTCTGTATGTTCGCAACTTTTTTCCACACCCTTCAAGTTAGAGACTTCAAACTTTGCAAATCTGTTTATCTATGGCATAGTAAATTAAAGTGTCAAGATTGGAGTTCTACGATAACTAGGGGGCTGGCAAATCGATAAACTCG
The DNA here is from genome assembly GCA_035044585.1 of Scaptomyza polygonia. NCBI lineage: Eukaryota > Metazoa > Arthropoda > Insecta > Diptera > Drosophilidae > Scaptomyza > Scaptomyza polygonia. The sequence continues at coordinate 132,817 of JAWNNU010001644.1, forward strand.
ATAACGCAAAATCGATAGATCCAGCTATTTCGCAAGCCCTTACAGCTAGAACTACCAAATTTGGGGAGAAAATAGCTACTAACAATCCCCAAAAAACTGCATCAAAAATTTTAGAGCCACGCCCACCCATACCGCCCCCAGCCCCCCCGCAGTTTAACACTAAAAATGCCCATATCTACTACAGTTTTTGAGCTAGACCCTCCAAATTTGGTACAAAGATAGGTGGTAACGATCTCGAACCCAATTCATTAAAACTTTGGATGCCACGCCCATCTATACTGCCCTATCCACCCTCAACCACCCCAACGCTTCGCTAAAAACGGTAGTGCGTGTATCTTCCATAGTGTTTGAGCTAGAGTCACAAAATTTGGTAGGTAGATAACTGGTTACGACCCCCCAAAAACTGCATCAAAGTTTTGGAGCCCTACCCACCCATTCCGCCCCCAGCCCCCCCGCAGTTGAAAAACAGAAATGCTTATATCTTTTACAGTTTTTGAGTTAGAGCCACCAAATTTTGTGCCAAAATAGGTGATTATAGTCCCAAAATAAATGCATAAAAACTTTGGATGCCACGCCAATCCATACTGACCAAGCTGCCCCAAACCGCCCCAATGCTTCACTAAAAACGGGAATGTGTGTATTTTCCAAAGCGTTAAGGCTAGAGTCACCAAATTTGGTAGGAAGATAGCTAATAACAATCCCCAAAAAACTGCATTAAAGTTTTGGAGCCGCGCCCTTCCTGAACCCGAGCCCCCTGCATTTTGAAATCAAAAACGCCTATATTTTCCACATTTTTTGAGCTAGAGCCGCCAAATTTGGGGCCAAGATAGGTGATAAAGAAACCCAAAAAAAGTGGATGGCGCCCCCCACCCATACCGCCCCCAGCCCCCCTTCCACCATATTCTACTACAACTTTGAGCTAGAGCCACCAAATTTGGTATGAGGATAGCAATTAACATCATAAACAGATCTGCAGAAAAACTTTGGACGCCACGCCCCCCCCCCATACCAGCCCCAGCACCCAGCCCCCCTTCTACCAAATTCTACTAACTTTGAGCTAGAGTCACCAAATTCGGTTTGAGAATAGCTATTGACATCATAAATAGATCTGCAGCAAAAGTTTGGATGCCACGCCCCCCCTTACCAACCCCATCCCCCCTTCCCCCAAATTTTACTATTTTTGAGCTAGAGTCACCAAATTTGGTATGAGGATAGCAATTGACATCATACACAGATCTTCAGCTAAAATTTTGATGCCAAGCCCCACCCCCCCCATACCTCCCCCAGCCTACCATCCACCATATTCTTCTAACTTTGAGCTAGAATCACCAAATTTGGAAGGAAGATAGCTTTTTGGCATCCCCATCTGCACCAGACAATCTTTGAGGCAGCATACACCCCTGCAGCAGCATACACCCCTGCCGTATCCACACACCATTGCAATCAGCTCTCTCTTTTAATCTGTTTTACTACTGGTATCGAGTATACCGCAGTCGGGTGCGTCCGACTGCAACGTTTCTACTTGTTTTAATTTGACACATGTTGTAAGTTCTCTATATTATGTATATTATTGATGGCCTTCTAGAGTAAGGCCCATCACAAGTTAACAAGGTGCATAACTGTAGTAATAAAATGTTAGATTTGATATTTGTTTCTGACACTGATTGAAGTAATGTTAGTAGAGTACCCCTTTTAGTGCTTCCTAAAGATACCTACCATCCATCTTTAGAACTTTACTTTGAATTTCTTAACTTTAGACCAGCATCTAACAATGTTGTTTTCGTTAAACTAACTTTTTTAACTAAATGATATTCAGCATACTAATTGGTGTCACCTTTATTGTTGTAGTGATATAGAAACTGCCATTGAAATTTTTTAAAGGACTTTGAATTCGCATTTGGGTATCTGTGTTCATCTTACTTGTCCTTCAAGTGAAAATAAACCACCTTTGTTTACGAGCGAACTATTTAAATTAAAAAAACGTGAAAGCGAGATCCTATAAAAATTTTAAAAAATCTGGAAATACTATAGTTTTATCCTCGTATATAATCGCAAAATCAAGTTTTATTTCTGTAAACATTTCCTGTTACAATAACAAACTCAATCGTTGCAGATTAAACTTGTCCAGTGATCCGAGACAGTTTTATAAATTTGTTAACTCTAAACGTAAATCTTCATGCTTGCCATCCTCTGTTTACCTCGATAATATAAAAAGCAAATTCCGATCAAGCAGTGGATTATATATTTGCTGAGTATTTTCAACCAGTTTACTCATCGAGATTATATAGCTGCAATAATTCCTATCCTTTTCAAGTTCAAACGTCAAATTGCATATACATACATATGTTATTACTGACTGTAGACTAGAGTGTCAGGTTGTATACTTAGATACTGTGCGGATTCACTTTGTTAACCCTTACATAAATAATATAATTTGTCGGTTGACTCAGCTGGGTTTCCCGGTATATAGAAGGAATCTTTAATTATGCCACTCCTTACAAGTTCTAAGTCCCCAACGTCAAAAACTAAAGGGTATATCCATTCCAAAAGTCTTTTGTATCCAATTTTGCAGTTTTTTGGGATCTTTAACAGTTATCTTCCTACCAAGTTTGGTAACTCTAGCTCAAAAGCTGTAGAAGATATAGATATACCGTTTTAGCAAAGAGTTGGGGTAGTTGGGGGCGGATAGGGCAGTATGGATAGGCGTGGCATCCAAAATATTTATGAATTTGTTTGGGGGTTGTCATCACCTATCTTGGCACCAAATTTGGTGGCTCTAGCTCAAAAACTGTAGAAGATATAGGCCTTTCTAATTTTAAACTGCGTGGTGGTGGGCTAAGGGTGGGTGTGGCTCCAAAATTCTTAATGCAATATTTTTGGGGTTATTAGTAACTATCTTTTCTCAATTTTGGTAATTCAAGCTTAAAGTGCGTGCGAAATCGGAGCATGTATCGATTTTGATTAATCGAATTTATCGATTTGCCAACCTCCGCAACCTTGACATTTTATTTTATTATGCTTTAGAAAAAGACATTGGATGTTTCAAGCCTCTAGCTTCAACGGTGTGGAAAAAAGTTGCGTTCATACAGACAGACAGACGAATGGACGGACAGACACCATGACGAACATTGCACAAATCCAATATACTCTTTACATTTTGTATCGAGTATAAAAAACTCATATGCATACAAATCTAAACAAATTTTTACCGTTCTTGGTTGCTTTAGACCCGCTGCTACTAATACATTAGAAGGGTCGCTAAGCGCAAGTGCAACTGATAAAAAACCTTATGAACATGCTTTCCGGTATCTAGCTAGTTCAAACTTACTGAAGTGAAGGCAAAACAAGGCAAAACTGAAAGAAGGTTCTCAATCTCGGAAACATGAGACGAAAGCTTGAAAAGTTCTTAACAATTGCAACATCTTTTATTAAAGGGATTTTGCTCATAGCACAGACAGTCTAGGACAAGGCATACTTAAGTATTCCTTGGTCTAGGATATAGCCTGTGCAATTGCTAACAAGAGCTTTTAGAGCTTTCGCGTCTCAAGGTGCCGGAGGTAGACCCCTTGTATGCTTCGCACAAGTGTGAGCAGGCGCGAGAGCAGATTTTTGTTTCACTATCCCTTGCGCTCATCGTTCAGGCCAATAACTGTAAAAAAATTTTGTATTTGGGTGTGTGTGTGTTTGTTTCGTTGCTTGCAGGGCCTGCCTGTCGAGGTTTTTCATATTTTTCAAATTTTCCCTTTTTTGTCTCGGCGGCAAACGACATCGACACAAATGCATTACTGAACTACTGAATACACTTTCGAAATTTGTGTGCAATTTTGCATAACTGTATGGAAGTTGAGTTGGCAAAACTGTTGGCTAGTATATATTCATTCTTCATTTCATATGGATATAATTTAAACCATTAAACCAAATATAGTAGTAGTAGTACGATATATATATATATATATATATGTATATACATATCGATACATACATATTGAGAATTTAAATTGAGAATTTAAACTATATGTGTGTGTGTGTTTGTGTGTATAAAAGAGGGCTACTTTTAAGATCGCTCATTTTAACATCAAATTTGTGGTAATAATTACAATAAAATGTATGTATATTGAGTACTCATTCATTTTCTTTCACTATATGTTCACCACTTTCTTTATTAACAAATGCACTTTGTTTATTCATATTTAAATCACTTTTTAACAAATTTTAATCGTGCAGCTATTCAACGTTATATACATGTGTATACTTTATCACAAATAGCTGTTGAGCTCCGATTTCGGAGCAGCTAGCTTCCTTCAGTCGTACCAAATACATACAAGTTAGGCGAACGCTCAGCCGAGCTATTCACTGTTGTTCATAGTTACACCTATGTATACAAATATACATGTATACTTACATACCTACATATGTATATGTACCTACATGTATACTTACGAGGCGCACATGCGGTAAGTGTGGCATTAAAAAGATATGATAGATACCTATGGACCTAAATACTTTCTCATAAACAGCTGTTCACGAATTCGTCAGATTTCGGAGCTGCGAGCTTCGTACATTCAGTGTTATGCATTTTTTTTACGGGAAGTTTTGCGTTTCAGAATTTCTTGATTCGGTCCCCACCCAAAACCAGCGATAAAAGCTATGCAATAGCTTAAAATCTGCTCTCGTGCCTGCTTACACTTGTGGGAAGCATACAATGGGTCTACCTCCGGCACCTTGAGACGCGAAAGCAATTGCACAGTCTATATCTTAGACTGTCTGTGCGCAGCGGCATCCTTAATATATAAAAGCTCCAAAAGCTTTTCGTACCAATTTCAAGTTCTTTAGATTCATTAGTCTTTGCTTAAACTACCTAAAAAAGGATAAATTTGCGCAACGAGTTATATGCATCAAATATTTATAAAAAAAAAACGTTACAGCGACAATGGCAGTGTTGCATCAAGGATTTTAATAATATGTTTTTTTTTACATTCACAATTAGAGCTCTCAATTCTTTTAAATTTATTCGTGTTTCATTGTCTTATGTAAATTGGGAAATATTCGGATACTACTAGTACAACTACCAAAACTAATTTTACATTTTAGTTTTCTTATTTTAGATTGTCTAATTTTTCAATTTGATGGTTATAGGGAAATAAATTGCGGAATTAGGCACCCACATCAAGTTGTCATAGCAGTTTAATAAATGTTGACAGCATAGAGCGCATACGCTGCGTATGTGAGCGTCGAGCAGCTGTAAAAAAATTACATGCCAACCAGCGCTTACTCTTTTACGAGCTTGTGTTTGCGTTGTGTGTATGTGATTCTGTATGCATTGTTATGTATTTCCGGTGGCCGTTAAAGAAAATTTTGTAAGACGTCAACTAGAAAGGGAAAAAGGCGATAGAGAACAACAGCATTACTTACAACAACAACCACAATGCCATCAGGTAGCATAATAAACGTTTTTTAAACTCTGCCTGACCTTCGGTAAGGTAAAGGGTATATTAGTTTTTTCCGTTCGTCTGTGCGTCTTTATGAATGCTTGTTTCTTGGACACCCATGAATGTAGAGCCCTGAAACTTAGCATATTTTTTTTTCTATGTGCGGGACAAATAAAGTCGACTAGGGATGGCAGGTATCGATACGATAATGGAGGTATCGTCTGTTTTATCGCAGTGTTGTCGATACGATATCGCCGATACTTGTGTTGGATGATGATATCGATATCGAAATTTTGCTAGTCGATACCCAAGGTATCGGTGAAGGATCACGTCACTGTTTTCCTGGAACTGCACAATTTAATGAACAGTTTCTATAATTGTTACAAAAACTGTAAAAAATGTCTGAACAAGAGGAAATCGACTTAACCCTGCCGCAGGCAGAAGTGACAAAAAAAAAGCCAGAGATTATTTTTTTAATAAGTGGCAAAAAGGCGACATGCACACTGTGCCAAAAAATAATAATATATAGCGGAATTACCTTTTATTTTTGGAAACATTTAAAAATGTCCCACAAAATCGAAAACTTGTTTAAAAAAAGTTATTTGAGCTCGTACTACCAGTATCCCGCATTTTATTTAAATAGAAAAAAAACGCATTATATCAATATCACGATAATATGGATACTTGAGATCTAACATATCGACACCAAGTATCGGTGTGGCCCAATTCGATCTACATCAAATTTTGTGCCCTGCCCACCCAATCCGCAACCAGCCCCACACATCTTTTACTGGGCAAAGCCTATATCTTCCACAGTTTTTAGCTAGTTAAACTAAAAAGACAAGATAGATGATGACGTCCCCCCTGTACAAAAAACTTGTATATCACGACCGCTCCCAAATTTTGTAGAAAGGAACCTGGTGACATTTATCACAGATCTCCATAAAAAATTTGGGTGCAATGCCCACCTATGCCACCCACCTATTCAAACCGGAGAAACCCATATTTTTCATAACTATTCAGCTATAGTTGCCAAGTTTGGTCAAAATAAGACTGGAGTCATCTTGTAAAGACATGCATTAAAATATCTTTGAGCGCAGCGTATACCCCTGCCCAAGGCATATACGGCTTAAATATACGGCCGATACATTTTGGTTGCTTTGTTGTGACATTTAAATAAAAATAAATATTCATATTCAAATAAAAAACATTTATTATTATTAATATGAAGTAGTATTTTTAATAGTTTTCTATTTTTAATTATGTTTTGTTTTTGTTTTTGTATTTTTAATTTAGTATTAAGGTTTTTGATACGAAAATGTATTCTTATCTTAAAAGAAAATTTTTTAACTTCGTTGGGCAATATAAACGGCATAAGTACAAATCTAACTTTAAAAACACATGAACAGAAATAACAAACAGAACGAAATTCGTCCGCGCCATGATACAATTAATATGGTAGTGTCATGCGAGCAACCAAGTACCAACTGATTTGAACATGTGAGTGCGAGGGTTGGTTGCTTTGTTGTGACATTTAAGTTAAAATAAATATTCATATTCAAATAAGAAACATTTATTATTATTATTTTAAAGTAGTATTTTTAATAGTTTTTTATTTTTAATTATGTTTTGTTTTTGTTTTTGTATTTTTAATACTAAATTAAGGTTTTTGATACGAAAATGTATTCTTATCTTAAAATAAAATTTTTTACTTCGTTGGGCAATGTAAACGGCACAAGTAAAAATCTAAACAAAAAAAAAACATGAACAAACAGAACAAAATTCGTCCGCACGGACGTCTTACAACAACGACAAGCACTTTGCGACCAAGGCATACTTAAGAAGGTGGCGTAACTCGCTCTCTCGCCCTCTTTTCACTTCTTAAATTGTCAGTCTGTTAGCAGCAGTTGTGAGCGACGCATCTCCGCGGACGATTTTTTCGTGTAAAACTTCTTGTGCTACAGACTTTACGTGTTGTTGCAATGGCGCCTCTCTCTCTCGCTCTCTTCTGTCATTCTGACACTTAAATAAGAAGTTGTGAGCGGTAAGTGCGGCTACCTTGTTAAGTATGCCTTGTTTGCGACTGTCGATTGGTACCAGAAAAAAGAGAGCGTTGCTCGCATGACACTACCTACTTAATTGTATCATGGGTTGTATCATGACTTAATTGTATCATGGGTTGTATCATGGTTGAATTATACATGGTTAAGTCGTGAGAGCATGCTCGCTCAATTTTTTGGAGCCTGTTGTTAGTCGCAAAGCAGCTGTCAACGTGTTAAGTTGTGAGTGCGGACGAATTTTTCGTGGAATTTTAAGGTTATGTTACTTTTTTAGAACTATGTTTATATGTTTTATAGGTTTATACATGTTTCATGTCATTTTATTTCATTTACATAATCAGTTTAAATTGTTGTTTACACATGTAGCCAAAAACACTGAACGCTTTGAAATTAGAACCGCTGTTAAAAAATGTAAACAAAATCACACATCGTTCTATCTCTTTTTTGCTCACTAAAACAAGACGATGAAGCAATATCGAAACAGCAATTATGCTATCTCTCTTGCACTCGCATGGTCTTATCAACAGGCTCCTTCTGCCGCGCATGACTTAACTTTGTATATTTGAACTATGAACCATGCCTTGTATAATTCAACCATGGGCTAGGCTGAGAGAATGAAGTGTGACTATGTATATCTATGAGCACAGCACTTGCTGTTAAGCTACTTATTTTCTGTTGCTAACATTTACTTTTTATTGCGACGGCTCCCTTGGTAATGAAAGTAAAGAGTTGTTGAACGCGTCTTTATGAACGCAGCATTTTTTGACACTCGTAAGGCTATAAACTTTAAACTTTGTAACTATAAAGTTTTAAGATTGGATTTCTATGCCACCTAAAGGGCTGTAAAATCGATAAAACCAATAACTGGAATCCGATAAATCCCCATGGATCCCACATCCTTATAGCCAGAGCTACCAAATTTAATAAAGGAATAGCTCCTGGCTATAAAGCAACTGACATTCCCCAAAGATCTGTATAAAAAGTTTGGATGCCGCGTGCACTGAAATCCCAATATCTTGGGCTAGAGTTTCCAAATTTGGTAGGAAGATAGCTAGAAACGTCCCCCAAAGATCTGCACCAAAACTTTTAGTGCCACGATCACCTATGCCACCCAGTTTTTAAGTCGAAACCTTTTCTTCTACAGTTTTTATGATTGAGATACTAAATTTGGTGGCAATTCAGCTGGCAATGTGTTCCAAGGTTTGCATTAAGCCCCTGGGTGTTCCCGTTTTTAAACAGGTATCTGTGTCAATGTCTTCCAAGGTTTGTATTAAGCTCCCGGGCGTTCCCGTTTTTAAACGGGTATCAGAGTACATATTTTGAAGTGGTTTCCAACGTTTCCCGACAGCGAATACATAAGATTTTGATATATATAGACCTTTGGCTGAGACTTCAAAACCATAGTGCTGCCGTTTAGTTTTAGTGTGCATGTATGTAAGGTCATATGTAAAGGTATATATATATATATATATATATATATATATATATATGCATATGTGTTTATCTTATTTTTTCATTTTGTTAAGCTTTTTGTTTAATAATGAGACGACATTTCGAACGCATAAAATCGTCATAATAATTTTTGATATATGAAGCAGCGCAAGCACGACACAGAGCGCGACACAGAGCGCTAATATCAAACGAATTCTTTTTAAGATATACAAACACAAAGTCAACAATAACTGCGACGCAAAGTCTCCTAGCAGCAGCAAAGACCGAGAGCATCTTTGAATTCGCTTAACGAAACTTGATTTTAAGACAGCCACAGTAGCTGCATTGTAGCGAGCGGAAACAGGGGAATAGTTGCCGCAACCAATGCTGACCAATTCTTATAAGAAAAGCCGTAAGCAGAAGGCAGCATGCAAAAGCATTAATAAATAAAAGGCAACAACAGCAACAAACACCCAAAAAAAAAAAAAAAATCAGACACAAACAATATTAAAGAAAAAAAAGAAGCATTAATCGTAACAATGTTATTAGTCGTACAACAGGGGATTAGGCTACCGATTCGTGCGCGAGGAGCTGACCAGAAAGCACATCGTGGAGCTGGGAGCTTGATGCTTGGAGCTGCGTCTCGCTTGCTTGATGCGTTTATTGTCTGTTCAATTGGGAACCTGCATCGGCTGTTGTTTTTTAGGCACTTTTTATGGGGAATTTTATGGCGGTGATTTAAGAGGGTAAGGCTCTTGGTGGCACTGGAGGCGAGGCCCAACGCCAACGCCAGCTACGCAGCCATTGCCACCGTGTGCCACACTTTTTGTTGCTGCTTATTGATGATTTCTTTTTTTCTTCGCGGTGTAGTTGCTGATGCTGCAAAAGTTTACGACTGCGCACTATGGTTCGCTCCCTCACAGATTTGTTTGGTTTGCGTTCTTTTAATTGCATTAATTAAATGCATCACAGCCTGTCAGTAAATGTGTTGGTCAAAACGGGGGCGCTGCCATAAAGGGGCAAGGATGACGATAGAGGAAATGTATATGTATGTAGGGAAGCAGAATACTATGATGACAATATGTTTTCTTCAGTGCAAAATCGAGAATATCTATTCACAATTGTCTGCCTAAACCCAATTTACCTAATTTAAGAACAATTTTGTTAAATTAAGTACGGATTTCATATGTTCGTTCACGTTTTAAGGACGAAATGGTCCTAGAATTTTCTTTATATGATAACATTTTATTCTTAGCTTATTCAAAATGTATGATAGAATTTGTTACCATTTTTGTGTTTTTTTTACAAAGACATCTGGAACAACAGTCCGATATCAATTCATGCCAAAGAAAATTTAACCAAGTACAGAATATAAACTTTGTGTTGTGCGACGGCAGCGGGACTTAAAAGCGCTCTTTGAAATGATCCTAAGTAAACTCTTGCGTCTCTGCTAGAAATATAAGATATCAATAAAATCAAATTAATTCATTAACGATGATGTGTTGGAAACCACTCTTAAGGGTTCGCTTATAATGTGAAAAAAAATATGTAAAAACATTGCAGTCGGACACAACTGACTGCGGTATACTCTGATACAAGTATGAAAACGGGTTGTATGAAGTCTGCTTGCAAAGGAAAACATACGGGGGTGGGAGGAGTTGGCGCTGCGTTTAAATTATTTTTATGCACATTATGAAGCATAATCTAGATCAAAAAATGTGAAAGATATAGAGTTTAGAGAACTGTATGGGTTTCCGAGGCGTCCAAATATTTGATGTCACCACCTATCTTTCTACTAAATTAAGTAACTTTAGCTTATGTTGAGAAAGATGCAAGCACTTCCGTTTTTAAAGAAGTAGTGGGGAGTGGGCTACAGTTATGGGGAGGAGGGGTCGTCAAAATGATTGATTCAGATCTTCGTGGGACGTCACCTATCTTACTACTATATTTGGTGGCTCTACCTCAAAATCTGTGGAAGATACAGGCGTTTACCTCAGTTTCGAGTATAAAAAGTCAAAGTTTTGATGTATGTACTAAAACTGTATTTTTATACTCTGATATCCAAAGTTAAAAGTAATATGGATTTGTGCAATGCCAGTCATGGTGCTTATCCGTCTGAAATATTAATTGATACCCGAAAATTTAGAGACTTGAAACCTTGTAAATATCTTTTTCTAAGGGCAGGACAGATTAAGTGTTAAAATAGGGTAATCTATATATTTTGTAGAATCCTTACAGCTAGAGTAAGCAAATTTGGTAAAGATATACCTAATGAAGTCAAATAAAAATCTTCATCCAGTCTTCGTATTTTGAAATCGGAAACTTCTATGTCTTCCACCGTTTTTGCGCTTTATTTACCAAATTTTGTGCCAAGATAAGTGATGACGTACCCAAAAACACATTAAAATTTGTACATCGCTTAGACTAAAGGCCCAGTTACCCGAACGTGAACTAAATTGAACTTGAACTTAGAAAACAGCTGATCAGTTCAACTAAACGTAAAACACTGTTTGCTGGTTAAGGCCTGTACGCAGTGAACAGCACCCGTAACGTAATGCACAAACCAAGGTATACTTAACAAGGTAGCCGCACTATTGCTATCACACTCTTTTTATTGCCTTATTCGTCAGTCTCGTTGCGAGCTTTGTCAGCGACGCACTTCCGCGGACGAATTTTTGCCGTCGGTTGCCTTATTCGCGGACGGATATTTTCCGTCTGTTGCCTTACATGCATACATATGTACATACATACTTACAAAATTCAGTGTGTTGAAGCAAGCCATAAATTCTTCTTTCATACTCATTCTTCGTACTTTTGTTTTAGGCAATGAAGAGAGGGAGTGCGGCTACCTTGTTAAGTATACCTTGGCACAAACTTTACTGACCGTAACGACAAGTGTTGAAAAATTCACATGTTGTGGCGGTAGTTCGATTACTTTCTCTTAAAAAATCGGAAAAGCAACTGTGTTTCGTTGTTTGTTTACATTTTGAAATAATAAATATATAATAAAGATGGAATCAGAAATGGTAAATGTACTGGCAATAACTTGCGCAACCAACACCAAATCCAAAACAGCTCCAAAGACTTTGCAAATTCTCCTAACGGACCTAAGCCCTGACAGTACGAGAGTAATTGAGTTGAATAAAAATACATATGTTATTTAAATTGTATCTTGCTCTGAAATTATTTATTCCTTCTTGAGCAGCATTGACTGCCAAACCAATAATTGTGACATTGGATCCTGAATTTGGTCAATTTTTTTAATTTTTTCAGAAACATTTATAAACTGTTTTGTGTTGATGCCTTTTCGCTACCGTAAATAGGTGCAGACAGCTTTTTACGACAGCAATAACATTTTAACATTTTCATTGTTCAACACTGCCGTACGGCCCGTAACTAACAGAGCTGCGTATTGGGTTATGTTATTACTGTACGGCCGGTGCACGGTACTATTTTTTTATATGAAGTCTTTACAGTACGGGCGCTGTTTTGTCGTCTGCGTATTGGTCTTTACCAGAAAACAGATTTTTTAGTTCCATTTCAAGTTACGTTCCAATTACTTTCAACAGTTGATTTAAAATGGACGGGCATAAACTTATTTGGTTGGTGCAGGAAAATGATTTTTTATACAATAAAGGTAGCAAACCATTTAAGGATCCGGCAAAGAAAAGGGCAACTTGGATTGCCGCAGAATTGGGACACACCGTAAGAATAATTGTAATTACATAATTGTTTATTTTTTTTTAATTATTGTTTATTATTCTGCAGCGGAATCGTGTGAGCGGCGCTGGACATCGCTAAAGGCTGTTTTGCACTTTGGTAAGTAGTAAGTAGCGAGTCGAGTAGACAGTAGCTCGGTAAGTAGCTACTCGCCAAAATCATCCCACCGAAGAGACATGTTTACTCCACAACAGCTTGGAAATAATGAACTGTGCTGTTTCAAAACGTTCTGACTTGCTGAGTGCCCAGCACACAGTAGCTCTGCCGCGCTACTCGCACAAAAAGCTAGAGTAGATTCTATTCTGTTTTTAGTCGAGTAGCGAGTGAGCTGACTAAATTACTTGCCCAAAATTTTGCTGTTCGGACACTGTCTACTCGACTCGCTACTTACTACTTACCAAAGTGCGAACCAGCCTTAAGGGAGAGGTTCAATGTGCAGAAAAAATTGAGAATCATCTAAATTCTGGATTTTGCTGAATGTTTTTCTGTAGTATCCAGCGGCATTCCAATCTCTATTTATTGGCCGAACTGCCCAACGTCGCGTTCGCATTTCCGGCATTTCTAAGCTCATTAAACCGGTTTGTACTCATTACATGTAATAAACATCAACCATATCATCCATATTTAATTGGTTTATTATTTTCTTGTGTAAACAAAAATTCGCGCGAAATTGTGAAAATTTCAAAACAATGACAAACAGCTTTTCGATAATTGAATGTTCAGGGTAATCGGTTCAATTACATGTTTATTTTTAGGTTCAAGCTAAGTTTACGTTTGGGTAATCGCTTGGTTTTCAAGTGCCAATTCACGTTCACGTTCAATTAAAACTCAAGTTCGGGTAAATGGGCCTTACTTGTTGCTTGGTTTTTGAAATGATACTTCTTATACCGGGCAGTAATTTAAAAAAAAAACATAGAGAAACGTTGCAGTCGAAAAAGCCAACTGCGGTATACTCGATACCAGTAATAAAACCGTTACAAAGATACTTTATTGCAATGGGATGCGGATGCGGCAGGGGTGTACGCTGCCTCATAGATTGTCTGATGCAGATGGAAAAGGCAAAAAGCTATCTTCCTTCCAAATTTGATGACTCTAGCTCAAAGTTTGTTAAAGGTGGAGAAGAGGAGCTGGTGGTGGTATGGGGGGCGTGCCATCCAAATTTTTGCTGGAGATCTATGTATGATATCAATTGTAATCCTGCTACCAAACTGGTTGACTCTAGCAAAAAGATAAAAAAAATATGGGGGGAGGGGGGCTGGAAGCGGTAAGGCTGGGCGTGGCATCAACATTTTTGCTGCAGATCTGTGTATGATGTCAAATGCTATCTTCCTACCAAATTTGGTGACTAGCTCAAATATAGTAAAATATTGTGGAAGGGGGGCTGGGGGCGGAAAGAGAGGGTCGTGGTATCCAAATTTTTGCTGCAGATCTATGTATGATGTCAATTGCTATCCTCCTTTAAAATTTGGTGACTCTAGCTCAAACTTAGTAAAATATGGGAGAAGGGTGGCTGAGGGCGGTATGGGGGTGCGTGGCATTCAAAGTTTTGCTGCAGATCTGTGTATAATGTCAACTGCTATCTACCTCCCAAATTTGGTAAATCTAGCTAAAAGTTAGTTAAATATGGGGAAGGGTGGCTGGGGGTGCGTGGCATCCAAATTTTGCTGCAGATCTATGTATGATGTCAATTGCTATCCTCCTCTCAAATTTAGTGACTCTAGCTCAAAGCTAGTAAAATATGAGGGATGGAGGGCTGGGACCAGTAGGGGTGTGGGCGGCATCAAAATTTTGTGGGTTTCTTCATCACCAATTTTGGCACCAAATTTGGTGGCTCTTATTTAAGAGCTGTGGAAGGTATAAGCGTTTCTGATTTCAACCTGAACAGGGTTGTGGAGCGGGGGGCGTGTCATTTTGGGGGTCATTACCAGTTATCGTCCTACCAAATTTGGTGAATCTAGCTCAAACACGATAGAAGATACACGCATTCCCGTTTTAAGCGAAGCGTTGGAACGTTTGGGGGTGACTAGGGCAGTATGGAGTGGCGTAGCATCTAAAGTTTTTATGAATTTGGTTGCTCTAGCTTAAAAACTGTGGAAGATATAGGCATTCCTGTTTTTCAACTGCGGAATGGGTGGGTGGGGCTCCAAACGCAAATTTGGTGTATTGTGATCAAAAGCTGTGGAAGATAAAGGCAATTCTGATTTCAAACTGAATAGGGCTGTAGAACGGTGGGGCGTGGCGCCAAAAAATTTGATGCAGATTTTTGGGGTCATGAACAGTATCCTACCAAATTTGGTGATTCTAGCTCAAACACGACGGAAGATACACGCATTGGCGTTTTGGTGGTTGGTGGCGGCTAGGGCAGTATGATTGGGTGTGGCATTTAAATTTTTTATGAACTTTTTTGGAGGTCGTCATCGCCTATCTTAGCACTAAATTTGGGTTCTAGCTCAAAACCTGAAGAAGATATAGGTGTTTGTAATTTAAAAAAAAAATTAATTAAAAACCTATTTTGTGAGTTGTTTGTAGCTATCTTCTTGCTAAATAAGGTAGTTCTAGCTGAAAGGGCGTGCGAAATAGGAGGATTTATCAATTTTGAGTTATCGATTTGCCAGCCCCCCAGTAGAACCCCAATCTTGACACTTTAATTTACTATGCCATAGATAAATACATTTGCAAAGTTTCAAACCTCTAGCATGAAGGGTGTGGATGAAAGTTGCGTTCATACAGACGGACAGGAGGACGGACGAACAGACGCCATGACGGACATTGCACAAACCCAATATACTCTTTACCTTCGGTATCGAGTATAAAAACCACAGTTTATTTTGCGATTTAATAATAGAACGTTGTCAACCTGCCGCCACAATAAGTGAATTTTTCATTACTTGTCGTTACGGCCGTAAAGTTGGTGCCTTATAAGGTTTCCTCACTGGCACTTTACATCAGCATTTACAGCAATAAATGATAACAAGACGGAGACCTGTCCTCATACACTACATCTGCATCTGCATCTTGTTGACTGTTTATAATTATAAATTGTGTGTTCAGCTAGTGTGTGCTAGCGATTTTATTATCTATTTTGGAAAACGAGGCTAAGGTGGAGGCGCAATTAATGCTAAATTTAAGTGGGTCTTCAAGCTCATCATTAAATCATACACAGAGCGTTCGTAGCGTGTGGAAATATGTACGTATGGCATCTCATACTGCAAAATTTTGCATTTAGTTTTTTGAAATGATACTGAATAATAAAGAATCGGTCTGGAATTTTTTGGGAGCGCGATGTGCCACAGAACTCAAACGAGTTTTTCAAAGAAAGTTTTAAGTTCGAGAGTTCGAGAGTTGCGATGAGTTATTTTGTTAGGTATAATAATAAAATTCAATCGATTTTTACCGTTTGCCATTTCCAACTTCAGTTTTCAGTAAACAACTGACTAGTGGTGTCAGTTTGCCGCCGATAATAGAAATTATCGTGCATAACAGAAATATTTTAAGAGTATCGAATACTGCGAACACCTGATGTACTCGCATCTTGGCTAGACGGACCATCTGCCACATCTAGCATCCATACAATTTGTATGGGAGATGCTTTGCATCATCGCTCAAGATGCAAAGATGCATGATGCAGCTCTAATGAGAACAGGGCATTACTGTTCGAGCGCTGTACGGCCGTCTGCGTATAGGCCTTAATGCAAACCTGCCGTAAAAACATTGAACTGCAATGTTGCGCAACATAAATTATAAGTTCACCTAGACCTATTTTATGTTATCCACACTTGAACTCAGATGTGACAACGTGACAACTGATGCGCTGTTTAACTGGAATAAATTGACGATGGAAGTTCATAATTCGGGTTTGTTTTGCATGTTTATTTAGAAAGTGGTGTCCACCTGTAATTTTCGGAAAGTAAATTTAACTTTGCATAGACATATGCAAAAATGTTAGCAGTTGTAAAGTGTAAGCTAACCACCATTTTGTATGGTCTTTAACTTCTTATTCCGGGCTAATAATCTTAATGTGCCCTTCTTTGCATTTTTTACGCAATTTAATTCTTAGGAAGACTTGCTTGCAGTGTAGCAAAAGCAGAAATACCGTTATAAAAAAACAGAATGCCGTATTTTATTTTATAAGTGGATTAGTTGATCAAAGCATATTTGATTAATTAAATTAATGAAAAAGTTTGCATTTCATAAACAAAAAATTATATAAAAATATTTTAAAATTCAATTCCTCTAATCGTTCAAAAGAGAAAAAAGGGAAATAGATGAAGCACGCGATATGGCAAAGTCACATGAAACAAACATGTGCCTTATTGATCTTGCTCATGTTTTTATTTAAGTGAATGTAAAAAATTAATATATTTGTGGCAAAATTTCATAAATATGCAATGACAAGATAAACAATGGCACTGAAGTGGCGAGGTGTTCTGTTAACGCAGATTTAATTGAAGGGAGGCACTGTTCAGTTCACCGTTTTCAGGAAAGCACACAATCACAAGATAGCGAAAGCTGGAGACGGATACATCGATGAAGATGATGATGGCCAAAACAGTTTTTTGAAGCTCTTTGCATTAATCTGCGGCAACGTCTCGCATTGTTCACGTTGTTGCTATTTTTGTGTAACATTTTTGATTGACACTATTTACGTGCGGTTAAAAGACAATCAAGTTTTCCGAATGCAGTTCAGTTGCCCTTGCATATATGTATGAGAAAGTAATTGTTTTGCTGGAGTTTAAATTGATTTTTACTACTGTTATGCTCGACTGAGCCAAGAACTCACAAGGTACCTATCCCCTGTTTTTCGTCCCTTGTCCTTCATCGTTGTAAATTTTTTCTCAAACCCTCGTTCTTGGCTTTGTTCTGTTTAACCTTTCAATTTCTTAAGCCCCGATTTCATGTACAAGTTGTTTTTAAATTTGAGCCGCCAACGCCAACAGTCTGTCTGTAAATTTATGTGAGCCTGTGTGTGCGTTTTTCTACTGCGCTCACATGCATAGACATCTTGCCCATGTTGATATGTCTTTATTCTTTCAATATTGATCATTGCCGGGATAATCCTTCTTGTTGCCTGCAACAACTTTGAATTGAAATTGGGTCTCAGTCTGGTTCTTCTTCTTGTTCATGTTATCGTTCTCGTTCCCAGTCTTTTCTCTTCGACTACGGCGACTGGTTGTCTACTTCAAATACTTTTTGTTCTTATTTTCTGTCCGACTCGTTGGTTTTGGCCGGTGTTGCTCTTGTTGGCTATATAAAACACAGGGCTCTTGCTTGATTTCCAAACAATAAGCCCGCCGAAAGCAGTATTGGCTTATTGAGTTGAAATGTGCACTGGCCCTTTTGATTTTATAATCACACACAAACACACGTTTGTATATATATGTACAACAACATGCCTACAACTAATGAATCCATCTATATGTTTTATATTTAAACAAATAAATTCTATCTTACTTGCTGTCAATTTGTTCAATTGTTCAAAATGCTTTAATAGAAATCTGCCAGCTCCTGCATAGCAATGCATTGATGTAATTATGTAGCGCTCTTCCGGGCGCTATGCACATAAAGTTTTAAATTTCCCAACATAAAAAAAAGGAATTCTATGTCAATTGATATCACTGGGTTGTTAGTATTGTTAAGGCCTGTACGCAGAAGGCCCGTACAGCGTACGGACTGAAAAACTTCATATATATATTCGCATAGTCCCTTGCTCTTCCAAAACTTTAATTCGCATTTGCCTCATAATCACGTTCTGCTATATTTATTTTGTGGTGTTGGTTGCGCACATTAAAGACAATATTTTATGCTCTTCGCTATCCATCTTTATAATAATTTAATTGATTCAAAGGTAAACAAGCAACGAAACACAGTTGCTTTCCGATTTATTAAGAGAAAGTATTCGACCAACCGCCACAATATGTGAATTTTTCAACACTTGTCGTTACTGTCAGTAAAGTTTGTGTATTACGGTCCGTACGCTGTACGGGCCTTCTGCGTACAGGCCTTAACTCTCTTGTTTTGTTTTGTAGGTCAAAAAGCAGAAAAAAGCTCACAATATATCAACGCACAGTGGTTGCGTCCATAGGCCAAAAAGAAAAAAATCGATCACAAAATATTTGGGCACAATGTATACAAGTTGTCTCTAAAATGACCAAACTTCTTGATGGCAAACCGTTTTTGTCTAGAAATCTAACGGGACTTTCTAAAAATAGAATGCAAAGCGTGATCATGTGTACATTTTTGCAGCGCAGCTGTGCTTGCAAGCATTTATACAAAACAAAATTCCTGTTCAAAGTGGTCAAACGTTTGCCACAGTGTTGCAACGGTATTAGAAGTTTTGACTAGGTTTCTGGAATAAACCTACCCCCATATTCAAGTATACTTCTTTTAATTAATTTTCCTTTCCTTTTGAACCGTAGAATTATGCATGGTGTAGTATTCATCACTAATCTACTTAATGGAGAAATCGACTCATCAGTTCTATTAAGTCGAATAAAATTAAATGTTTCAATTACATCTACCTGAAATTTTTTACCTCTTATACGGCGTTTACACTGCCACTGCTTATTTGAGTTAGGGCCGGTTTCTCCATGTCCAGTTAAAGTGTCAATTAGTTAATCTCGGCATAACTTTAATGCTCGTGTTAAACCAGTTTGGTTTTCTCAATGCAAAGTTAACCTTATTCGTTCAGATACTATCGCTCTGATGGTGCTGCCAACTAATTACGAGGAAATCACCTGTTTGGTGTGGTATATTTTTTGTTTTGTGACCGCCAAATTCGAAACAAATGATTAAAACATTAATTTTATTGAGCGCGGCTAAAATATATAAGCGCCAAAGTAAGAAAAACGTTTCGGTTGCTGAGAAGCATGCAGTTAATGTTCTTGTGAAGTCAAACCAAAAAATTTTGTATAATAATAAAACATATGCAATGCAAGTGACGGCTTGAATCAGGTAATTGCCTAACGATGGTTTTATCGATATTTATATCGGCCCTTTAACGAACGATAAATGTTAGCCGGCACTCAGGCATCGGTTAAGTTTATCGCACGCTAATCCCTAAACGAACATTGAGAAACTCAATTTTGACTAAACATGGGATAGTTACGCTAACCGGACATTGAGAAATCGGCCCTTAGTGCGTTAAGGGCAACAAGCAGCTTTTTTCCCATACAAAAAGTAGTGTAACAAAAAGTTGAGTTAAGTTTGGATGCAGTTGCTTGTACTCGATATACATTCGGTTTACCCAAAAGTGCTGCCCCTTTAAGTATATAATCGGGTATATTTTCGAACTATCACCACTAGATAAATGAAATCAGTAAAAATTATCAAAAATTGGCAAAAATGTCTCGAAAAAATGGTAAGTTAAGGGTTTTTTACTATGCTATACATTTGGACTCATTTCAACCAAATTAAAGGTTCTGATCGGAGATTTGTGTGGTCAATTGCTGCCACACACACGTTAATTGAGTTATAGCAGGAGAATATTGATGGATTTCGTGGAGCACGCAAAAACTCGCACTCCCAGGGTATACAGCGCTATTGCAATCCGCTTTTCTAAAGGGACTGCCGCACGCAAAAAAGTGTCCTTCTTTCTCGACTGCATGAATTCCTTAGAAAATCTAATGTTCCCGAAGAGTTCCCACCCATATGCATAACACTCATAATCATTGCGTTGTTTTGCTCCATCGCAGATGAAATCATACATAATTTGTTGTTATTCATTAATTTGTTTAATACAATTTTTCGACTTTTACAAATTACAAGCAAAACACAGCTGTTGACGCTTAACGCAATAACTCACTTTTGAGCCAATGTAAACACCAATTCTGAGTTATTGAGTCGATGACGATATCGATAGCAAACTCACTGTAATGTAAACGCCCTGTTAGCCTCGATCGTTGCTCGAGCAACTATTTGATTCATGAACTACATAATTCATGAACATACATACATGTATAACAGGCTTTATTCCCTTGTCTCTCTGGAGACCACCTCCAGTATTTAAACAATCGATCCTTTTTTCTTTATCTAATCGTATCTAATAATCGCTAATCTACCGCTGGTCTGATTGGGTTTTTCTGGGTTTTTCCCAATCTAAGCAACAAATGTTGGACCACTAATTAAACTTGATACCGAAGCTGAAGCGCATATTATGTTTTTACAATATCCGTCATGGTATCTGTCCGTCTGTATGTTTGCAACAGTTTTCCACACCCTTCAAGTTAGAAACTTGAAACTTTGCAAATGTGTTTATCTATGGCTAAGTATATTAAATTGTCAAGATTGGAGTTTTATGATAACTGGGGGGCTGGCAAATCGATAAATTTGATAACGCAAAATCGACAAATGCACTTAATTCGCACGTCCTAACAGCTAGACCTACAGAAATTTGGGAAAACATAGCTACTAGCAACCCCCAAAATACTGCTTCATAAATTTTGGAGCCCCGCCCAACCATTCCGACCCCAGCCCTCCGCAGTTTGAAATCAGAAACACCTTTATCTTTGAGCTCGAGCCACCACATTTAGTGACAAGATAGATTTTAACGACTTCCAAACAAATTATTAAAAACTTTAGATGCTACGCCACTCCATACTGCCCTAGTCACCCCCAAACGTACCAACGCTTTGCTTAAAACGGTAATGCGTGTATCTTCCATAGTGTTTGAGCTAGAGTCACCAAATTTTGTACGAAGGTAACGACCCCAAAAAACGTCATCTAAGTTTTGGATTCCCACCAAACGATTCCGTATATTTGCCGTATTTGTGCTAAGTCAGCTGTTTGCAAGTTCGATGACAATACAATCGACAGTGAAATTGAATTGAGCAAAAAATTGCAACATTGTTTAGAATAGGAGATGGTGGCACAATAGGCATGATAACAGACCAAGTGCAGCACTCTTAAAAGCATCAGTTTAGTCTTTTAAATTAATAAGTAATAAAATTTGCTTACTTTTACAAACAAAACTCGCCTAGTGTGACCTAATTTCATTACATCCATAATCTCGAAAATAGCTGTTTTCATACATAGTCTGGCAACCACACAATAACACATATAGTACAATAGTAGCAAACATACCCAGGGTCATGTTTGCTGTGTTAAACATGCTTCCGTGTGTTTGTTGTAAAGATTTCAAATAACAACTTAATACTTTACAACGATAGCATAGCTACTGAATACCCTAACTATGTTTACTTTCATAATTTTTGGTTGCACAAGGACAGATGTATTCTACGGTTAACCTATGCGCCCGTGTGATCTTACACAGGCTAAAAATTTTTCTTTTTTATAATTCAAGTACATATTTGTAAATAAATAATTTAATCTTGTTTAAATAATTTTTAGTAGATTTATTTTGATATTTTTATAAATAGTTTAGCTTTAAAGATATATTTCGATATTGATAACAAAAATACATGTATGTTTTAACGTAGAATACGTTATTCGGCAGGTAAGGGGTGCAATGCGAAGTAAAAATTTTTGCGACCACTTTCGCCGCGTTCATTTCGATTTTTTTATACTGTAAACATTCCCAAATGGAATCTCATTTATATAGGAGTTAACTGAATTTGTTAGCTTTCGAACAGTATATAAAGTATAATACTGCTACATATAAAGTTTTTGAATCCATAAGTAAATGAAATTTTAAGCGCAATACATTTTTCGGCAATTTTCATATGCGTGTTTTATGTGCTCATGTATTAGCAATAAGTAAGAGCGGGCGCGATAGTGATAAGATAGACTGTGCATATAGTGTTGTTTCAGTTGCCGTTGCGCTCAGTGGTGTTTCGAAGCAAGCGGCGTGCCAACGCACTGTGGGCATTTTACCAAAAACTGGCATTAATTAATGGCTTGCAAACCACGCAAGATATTTTGATTTGGTTTTTTGCGTTAGGTTTGTAAGAACCAAAGGAAAATAATTTTAATAAAATTGGCTTGTTGCCGCCCTTTGTTTTCAACATATCAGGTCGAAATCTGGGAGTCAAGCATGTTTATATAATACTAAAATTTTTTTAAAAATTCATGGATATCGGCCAACTATATAATTTTTACTAGAGATTTGCATAAACAAGAAGTTAGTTTTGGGACATGTAAAAATAAATATATGACAGTTTTTTTTTGCAAAGCGCCCCATAGTGCAGCCGCAACAAACAACGGTAAAAGCTTGTGTGTGTTCGAAAAAGAAGCAACCGCGTTTCATTTCTCATGTCGTCTCAACATTTGACTTATACTAATTAATGCAAACCAACTTAGAAGGGTTGTATAAACTCAATATGAACTTTGTGCAATTAAATAGCAAAACGTGATTACTTCAATATTATGTCTGTGTTTATTTTGGTTTATGGCTGTTTTTAACTATTTATGTATGTATTTGATTCGGGAGGCAAAATGAGTGTGTGTGTGTGTATATTCACGAAAAATAAACCAGTGCAAAAAAGTCGCTACCAATATACTAAATAGAATGAAAATATAATAAAATGTCTCCTAAAAAGCGCCTATATTTAACAAAATATTTTGAAAGTAAATAGGGGTTTTCACACGCAACGTTGTTATTCGTTATTCGTTAAAGTTCTACATGTATTTTGTTTTTGTAAGTTTAACGAAATGCCGGCTTAACGAATAACACTTTAACGAGCTGACAACCCCGACAAATGACTTGTTATTCGGTAAAAACTCAAATCAGCTGTGTTGTGCTGCAAATAATTGATTGAAAGTAGGTATTTTAACGATTAACAGCTGACGTAAAAAACGAGTCTTCACAGTTGGCAACCTTTAACAAATTTAACGAATAACGAATAACGAATAACAACGTTGCGTGTGAAAACCCCTAATATAAATAAGTGTGATTAGAAAATACATTTATATTATTAAAATTCGTATGAAATTTATCAGGAGAGAAAACAAACCCTTCTAGGAACTTATGGAAACTACATTCAATCTTCAACCTTCATTGATATGGTTTGGAGCATACATTTAAAAATATATTTTACTTAATTTAATTTCATTATTTTGTCATTACTTCTATTTTGTTTGATAAATTTGAAATGTTACGTATTCTACGTAAAATCTTAGCGGCCGTGTTGGAGACACAGCCTGTTGGTCTTTTTTATTTATTATAAACAGAAATTTTTGGATTATGGTAGCTTAAGTAAGATATGAACATTTTAGAGTTTGAATTTAATTATCTAGTAATCATGGCATCGATTGTTGTGCCGCTTTTTTTTGTGGCTTCATTTCTCTTATTATTAATTTTTAATATTGATCTATCTAAAAGAAATTCTAGTAACGGATTTCCAGATTGAGAAGTAAAATTTATATTTAAATCTCCACTTAATAGAAAGGGTACTGAACTATAACTTTTGTTTAGTAACTGGGCTCCAGCATCAGTTAGTGGCAACAAATGAAATTGAATGAAGTCAATAATCGTATTGATATTTTTATTAGGTAAAATGTAAATGTAAATGATACGAATTCTTGTTCCTGTGAAATTGATGAATGTGCAAAACAAATGTCTCCAATTTGAGAAGAAGATGAAGAACTATTTATATTGCCTTGTCCTTGGGAAAGTACATAAGTTAATAAAGTGTGTTACCGAAGTTGTTGAATATCAATTGTTTTTAAAATGAGCAACATCACCTGTTCTGAAATTTTTCACGTTTAAATTTAATGATGCATTTAATTTTGGGTATGTGATATTCGTTTTTGATAAAAAAAATGGAAATGACATTTTGTGCATATGTTGTCATATATTTCTTGAATATTCTTTCGTAGTCCCTGACAACTTCAAGAAAAGAATCAAATAGATTGTCTTTCTCTTATTAAATATTTGAAAGCTAAATATGTATATGGTATGCAATCCGTTCGAAGAAAGTCTTTGTAATGCCGTTTTTAAAGAACCCGTAGAGCCGTGATGAAATTTATTGTTATTTTTTGCATTAACTTAATATTAGCAGTCAAGACTTGTGACGCGCTAATGCAACATAAATTTATTGTTGGCAATGCCATTTTTCATACTCGTAGACAATTTCATCAAAAGTGACTTCTTGCCTTTTCCTTTTGAAATATTGCTCTGTTATTATTTATGGTTTTCGCAAATTGAGATGTACCAATTTTCCTACAGCACCATTAGCTAGTGCATCACTCACGTCAATGTTTGTTGATATGATGTAAGTTTTATGCAAAACAAAAACAATTTCATAGGGGATCGCACTTTTTGCTCAGCTTCGAGTATTTTTAGTATCGATACTTTTCCCAGGCATGCTCATTGTTGAACTAGCGCTTAACTTTTATTTTAATGCAGCTCAAAATTATTTGCATATAATTAGTTTTATAATACAAATAATGCAGCTCAAAATTATTTGCATATAATTAGTTTTATAATACAAATATTTTTTTGCTAGTGATTTTATGCACTGTATATTTAATGCACAAATGCGCAACTCTTTACTCTTCACACAGTAATCGATATAAAGTATAGATACATTACAACCGAAACATTACAAAATTTGACGAATTTCACATGGATCGAAATCTTTTATTGCAAATTTGTTGGGCATTATTGTCAGATTTAAATTAAATTGACATACTTGCATTGTCTGCCACGAAGCGAACACCTTTATATATAAAAATAGCTAAATCGAAATTGTATATGTAAAGCTTTACGTCGCACAGTTTTTTGCCCTTACAAAATATTGAATGAACCTATTTTAAAGGAAATTCTCCAACGATTTCAAATTTTATATCAAGAATACAACCAGATTTACAGAAGATATAGCCCTTCAAAGTTGACTGATTTTCAGTGATAAAAAAAAAATTTGGTCGGCTTTGAGATAAAATATCTCAAAAACTAGGAAACGGATGGTCATTATTTTTATTCTATCGATAGATCTATTAAAAAAAAAAAAATCACCATATTGTACTGTTTGCTCTGCGTTTGGCCAGGTAAATCGATATTTACCAACTATCCATTTTTTCACTACTTCTCAACTTTGATGGAAAATAAAAAAAATCTATAAAATTCTATATTTTCACATAAATTTCTTTGGTTCATCCTTAATAGAATTCAAAAAAATTTATCAGCCGTTGCCCCGTTTTTTTTAGAGGTAAAATAGTTGAAAAAGAAATAGTTCGAAAAAATGTGCTGCGTGCATTTCTGGGCTATTAATGACCTTCTGTAAATTGTTGGCAATATTTTACAAAAAATTAAAAAAAAAAACAAGTAGAAACGTTGCAGTCGGACGCACCCGACTGCGGTATACTCGATACCAGTAGTAAAACAGATTAAAAGAGAGCTGATTGCAATGGTGTGTGGATACGGCAGGGGTGTATGCTGCTGCAGGGGTGTATGCTGCCTCAAAGATTGTCTGGTGCAGATGGGGATGCCAAAAAGCTATCTTTCTTCCAAATTTGGTGATTCTAGCTCAAAGTTAGAAGAATATGGTGGATGGTAGGCTGGTGGAGGTATGGGGGGGGGGGCTTGGCATCAAAATTTTAGCTTAAGATCTGTGTATGATGTCAATTGCGATCAGGGGGGGGCGTGGCTCCAAAACTTTCATGCAGTTTTTCGGGGATTGTTATTAGCTATCTTCCTACCAAATTTGGTGACTCTAGCCTTAGCGCTTTGGAAAATACACGCATTCCCGTTTTTAGTGAAGCATTGGGGCAGCTTGGGCAGTATGGATTGGCGTGGTATCCAAAGTTTTTATGAATTTTTTTGGGGGTTGTAATTACCTATTTTGGCACAAAATTTGGTGGCTCTAACTCAAAAACTGTAAAAGATATAAGCATTTCTGTTTTTAAACTGCGGGGGTGCTGGGGGCGGAATGGGTGGGTGGGGCTCCAAAACTTTGATGCAGTTTTTGGGGGATCGTTACCAGTTATCTACCTACCAAATTTTGTGACTCTAGCTCAAACACTATGGAAGATACACGCACTAACGTTTTTAGCGAAGCGTTGGGGTGGTTGAGGGCGGATAGGGCAGTATAGATGGGCGTGGCATCCAAAGTTTTTATGAATTTGGTTGGAGATCGTCAACACCTATCTTGGCACCAAATTTGGTGGGTCTAGCTCAAAAACTGTAGAAGATATAGGCATTTTTAGTGTTGAACTGCGGGGGGGGGGCTGGGGGCGGTATGGGTGGGCGTGGCTCCAAAATTTTTGATGCAGTTTTTTGGGGATTGCTAGTAGCTATTTTCTCCCCAAATTTGGTAGTTCTAGCTGTAAGGGCTTGCGAAATAGCTGGATCTATCGATTTTGCGTTATCGAGTTTATCGATTTGCCAGCCCCCTAGTTATCGTAGAACTCCAATCTTGACACTTTAATTTACTATGCCATAGATAAAGGGGTTTGCAAAGTTTGAAGTCTCTAACTTGAAGGGTGTGGAAAAAAGTTGCGAACATACAGACGGACAGACGGACAGACACCATGACGGACATTGCACAAACCCAATATACTCTTTACCTTCGGTATCGAGTATAAAAATTATATTAATATTTGTAACATTAGTTTGAAATATTAAAAACCTTTCAATCAAAACATAATAAATAAAAAGTTTAAAAAATTTATTTTTTTCGTCTCGAAAAATTGATTGATCGTAGAACTTTTTTCGAAAGTTCATTTTATAGGTTAATTAATTATATATCATATGCTTTTTAATGAAAAATGATTTTTGCAACGAAAAATCAGAAGTGCGCCACTGTGCGACGGAGCAAACACATGTAAACAATAATGTGTTTTGACCTAGTTTGTTGTCAAAAAGTTGATTTACTTCAACAGTTATAATGAATTTATTTCAAACGCAAGAAGTTGCAATTAGTCTTATCTGGTCAGCCGATGCTTGGAGAAATATTTCATGGACAGATGCGATTGTTGTGATTAGTGAAAATTACTTTGGGTTTTCTTGAAAACTTATGCAGAAAACTTATGAATTGCAAATGCAACTGTGAGCGATTTTTTTTTTATTTTTATACTCGATACCGAA
Organism: Scaptomyza polygonia; assembly: GCA_035044585.1. Classification (NCBI taxonomy): domain Eukaryota; kingdom Metazoa; phylum Arthropoda; class Insecta; order Diptera; family Drosophilidae; genus Scaptomyza; species Scaptomyza polygonia. Next base: position 160,437 of record JAWNNU010001644.1, read on the forward strand.
GGTAAAGAGTATATTGGGTTTGTGCAATGTCCGTCATGGTGTCTGTCCGTCTGTCCGTCTGTATGTTCGCAACTTTTTTCCACAACCTTCAAGTTAGAGACTTCAAACTTTGCAAATCTGTTTATCTATGGCATAGTAAATTAAAGTGTCAAGATTGGAGTTCTACGATAACTAGGGGGCTGGCAAATCGATAAACTCGATAACGCAAAATCGATAGATCCAGCTATTTCGCAAGCCCTTACAGCTAGAACTACCAAATTTGGGGAGAAAATAGCTACTAACAATCCCCAAAAAACTGCATCAAAAATTTTGGAGCCACGCCCACCCATACCGCCCCCAGCCCCCCCGCAGTTTAACACTAAAAATGCCCATATCTACTACAGTTTTTGAGCTAGACCCTCCAAATTTGGTACCAAGATAGGTGGTAACGATCTCGAACCCAATTCATTAAAACTTTGGATGCCACGCCCATCTATACTGCCCTATCCGCCCTCAACCACCCCAACGCTTCGCTAAAAACGGTAGTGCGTGTATCTTCCATAGTGTTTGAGCTAGAGTCACAAAATTTGGTAGGTAGATAACTGGTTACGACCCCCCAAAAACTGCATCAAAGTTTTGGAGCCCTACCCACCCATTCCGCCCCCAGCCCCCCCGCAGTTGAAAAACAGAAATGCTTATATCTTTTACAGTTTTTGAGTTAGAGCCACCAAATTTTGTGCCAAAATAGGTGATTATAGTCCCAAAATAAATGCATAAAAACTTTGGATGCCACGCCAATCCATACTGACCAAGCTGCCCCAAACCGCCCCAATGCTTCACTAAAAACGGGAATGTGTGTATTTTCCAAAGCGTTAAGGCTAGAGTCACCAAATTTGGTAGGAAGATAGCTAATAACAATCCCCAAAAAACTGCATTAAAGTTTTGGAGCCGCGCCCTTCCTGAACCCGAGCCCCCTGCATTTTGAAATCAAAAACGCCTATATTTTCCACATTTTTTGAGCTAGAGCCGCCAAATTTGGGGCCAAGATAGGTGATGAAGAAACCCAAAAAAAGTGGATGGCGCCCCCCACCCATACCGCCCCCAGCCCCCCTTCCACCATATTCTACTAACTTTGAGCTAGAGCCACCAAATTTGGTATGAGGATAGCAATTAACATCATAAACAGATCTGCAGAAAAACTTTGGACGCCACGCCCCCCCCCCATACCAGCCCCCAGCACCCAGCCCCCCTTCTACCAAATTCTACTAACTTTGAGCTAGAGTCACCAAATTCGGTTTGAGAATAGCTATTGACATCATAAATAGATCTGCAGCAAAAGTTTGGATGCCACGCCCCCCCTTACCAACCCCATCCCCCCTTCCCCCAAATTTTACTATTTTTGAGCTAGAGTCACCAAATTTGGTATGAGGATAGCAATTGACATCATACACAGATCTTCAGCTAAAATTTTGATGCCAAGCCCCACCCCCCCCATACCTCCCCCAGCCTACCATCCACCATATTCTTCTAACTTTGAGCTAGAATCACCAAATTTGGAAGGAAGATAGCTTTTTGGCATCCCCATCTGCACCAGACAATCTTTGAGGCAGCATACACCCCTGGAGCAGCATACACCCCTGCCGTATCCACACACCATTGCAATCAGCTCTCTCTTTTAATCTGTTTTACTACTGGTATCGAGTATACCGCAGTCGGGTGCGTCCGACTGCAACGTTTCTACTTGTTTAACTTTAAAAAGATTGAGCTTTTTCAACTAGAATCCTTGACTTGTTTAATGCGTAAGCGCGATATTTGATCAGTGCTTTTTAAGTGTATTAAAAGGAAAAATTGGTGAAAGTAAAAAAAAAAATTGTGGAAGCCATGAAATCGACATAATTAATTGTAGTGATGCTTGTTAGTTTTTATTAATTAATTTAATTTTAGGCATCTTATAAAATTTGTTTTTATTTTTATTTATTTATTAATAAATACTAGCTTAAAGTTAAAAACTTAGGAGCTAGTGGAGTGTTAGCATGGCTGCCTGGGCCTTCAGCTATGGAGTATTAAATATCTATTTACTTATTGCTTTGTTTACATGTGTGTGCTTAGTTATTAATTTTGTTATTTACATTCTTATGTTAGGTATATACAATTTATGTTTGGGTAGATCGGTGGTATTTGTGTGGGATGTATGTCTTATTTATCTAGTTGTTTTTATATTTTGTGGTAAAGGTTAGTTTTTTTTTAGGAAATCTATTATAAGTTCTATGTTGTCTATGGATGGGTTTGTTAGGATGTCTATTGGGTTTTTGCTTAAGAGAATTGTGTTTCGAGCTGTTTTTAGTGATGGGCATTGAGTTGGGATGTGTTTGAGCTCTATTGGGGAATTGTTTTGGCAAAGAGGGCAGGTGTTGGTTATGTTTTTGTCTATGTAGTGTTGGTTTGTGATTTTTGTGTGTCCTAGTCGTAGTCTAATAAGTTTTATTTGGTCGAGTCTGGGTATTTCGCTCTGATTTATGGTTTTGAGAATTTGTAGAGTTTTTGTGTTGTTAGGGTTAATGTTTTTGTACCAGCTTGATGTTTGGTATTTCTGTGGTAATAGTATTTCTTGAGGTGTTTGTTTATGTCTGTCATGTTTATAACGTTTTTTAACGACGCGTCGTTTATTTTTTAATTTGCTAACCCAAAGATACATATGTCCATCATATATGCCTTTTTATACCCTGAACGCATAAAATGGGTAAATCAGGGTATAATGATTTTGTGCAAAAGTATGTAACAGGCAGAAGGAAGCATCTCCGACACCATAATGTATATATTCTTGATCAGCATCAATAGCCGAGTCGATACGGCCATGTCCGTCTGTTCGTCTGTTTGAACGCGTAGACCTCAGAGAGTACAAGAACTAGAGACTTGAGAGCAGAACAAGTTTGCTTCAAATTATCGATAACTATTCTGGTTTCCGATATACACATGGAATCAATTACAAAAAAATATCGAATTTGGAAAATGCAAAAATGGGGGTTGATATTATGGGTAACGATAGAATTTTTCTCAAAATTTTAAGAAACACAGGAGATATCATAAAGTTTGTTTTAATTGAACATTATTTGAAGCTCATTTTTAAGGCGCAAGGAGTAAAATATTTATTGCAACTGGGTTCAGGGCATTCTTACTTGTTTTACTTTGTTTTGGTGTCTTGTCAGTAGTGTTCGTATAGTTTTTGGGTAGTAGCTGAGGATTTCGATGTTTTGTATTGCTTTTAGAGATGATACTGAGTCTGAGCTTATGATCCAATTACCATTTTTTTGCAGTGTTATGTTGAGTGCTTCAAGTACACCTATTATTTTTGCTGTAAATATGGATGTGAAGGTCGGAGAATGCCTCTGTTGATCACTGTGTCTTTCGTTGTGGTGGAAAATTATGTGTTGTGGGTGGATTTTGACCCGTCGGTGTAAGTAAATTGGTATTGGGTGTGATTTTTTTTGAATTCTTGAAAGTGTTATTTAATTCACTGTTTTTAGTTCGACAAAATATTAGTGAGTTTAGGGTATAAACCAGTTTAACGATTGCAGTTTTGGAACTTTGCATCTTGGTTATCGGCTTGCCTTTTATTTAATTTACGTTCAATTGTGTCGTGTGCGTTTATAATGCTCGATACCAAAGGTAAAGCGAATATTGGGTTTGTGCAATGTCCGTCATGGTGTCTGTCAGTTCGTATGACCGCAACTTTTGTCCACACCCTTCAAGTTAGAGACTTGAAACATTGTAAATGTCTTTATATATGGCAAAGTAAATTAAAGTGTCAAGATTGGAGTTTTAATTAACTAACTAGGGGCTGGCAAATCGATAAGCTCGATTACTCAAAATTGATAAATCCAGCTATTTCGCACGCCCTTACAGCTAAATCTACCAAATTTGAGAAGCAGATAGCTACTAACAACCATCAAAATACTGCATGAAAGTACTGCATCAATATCTTTGGAGCCACGCCCACCTATTCCGCCCGCAGCCCCCCCGCAGTGTTTAACTAAAAATGCCTTTATCTTCTACAGTTTTTGAGCTAGTGCCACCAAATTTAGTGCCAAGATAGATGATGACGACCCTCAAAAAAATGCATTAAAACTGCCCTAGGCGCCCCAAACCGCCCCAACGCTTCTCTTAAAACGGGAATGCTCGTATCTTTGATCTAGAGTCACCAAATTTTGTAGTAAGATAATTGTTAATGCTCTCAAAAACTGCATCCTGCCGCCATACTTCACTAACTTTGAGCTAGAGTCACCAACTTTGGTATGAGGATAGCAATCATTATCATAAATAGATCTGCAGCAAAAATTTGGATGCCACCTCCACCCATGCCGACCACAGCCCCCAGCCCCCACGTTTTACAAACTTTGGGCTAGTCACCAAACTTAGTAGGAGGATAGCGGTTGACATCCCACAAAGTTCTACACAAAATCTTTAGATGCCACGCCCCCAGCCCCCTTTTCCCTACCTTCAACAAACTTTGAGTTAAAGTCACCAAATTAAGAGGGAAGATAGCTTTTTGGTATCCCCATCTGCATCGGACAATCTTTGTGGAAGCGTACACCCCTGCCATATGCGCACCCCATTGCAATCAGGTCTCTTTATCGGTTTTATTACTGGTATCGAGTATACCGCAGTCGGTTACATCCGACTGTAACGTTTCTACTTGTTTTTGCTTATTTATGTCGAAGACATTTAGACTGGGTCTCCAGTTCTTAAATCCCGTTCTTTTATCACCTCTCAACGGTTTGCGTCATCGTCGTTGCTGCATTTGTTCATATTTTTATGAGATCTGCTTTGGAGGGTCATCGAAACACGCTGGTATGCACATTCCTGCCTTCTGCCGGTGCTCGAGCTGTTATTTTTGTTGGTGCTGCATTGTGACAACAACAAAGACATTTTGCATACCGAAAGCTGCAAGGACAGAAGGCAGCCAAACACTAACATTTTTTTCAGCCAAAGCGCCCAAAGCTCAGCGCGATAACCAAGTGCTTTGAGATCCCAATGCCTCTTGTCAGACAAGTCACAGCCTTCATCTAATTACAGACGCGCGCATGGGTATTGAGAGTTTGGTTTTGGTTTCTGTTCAAGGTATTGTGTATGTTTTCGTGTTCCCTAAATCTGCTTCGATACGCTTCTGGTTTTTGGTTACTTTTCATTCTGCTCCGGGGACAACGTGAAAGCCTCAACCGTTGAAAGCCAATGCCGCAAAACGGACAGCAGACGACTGCCTACCGACCAACGAACGGCCAACATTACCAACACCAATACGACAACAGAAACGCTTTGATCAAAGCTTTGTCACACAGGTAGCATATTTAACAATTTAAAAGGTGTGGCAGGCAGCCTTTGTACTATATGTAATTTTTATGTATGCCTAAACTATTTTAGTAAAATACTCAAATCTTAATCCGTACAATGCACGGTAGCTGTTTAAAAGATTATGAACATGGGCTTGAAAATCAAATTTATTACTTATTAAACAAGGTCAAAAGTGCAACAACATGAATGTGATGCAACTTAAAAAAAACAAGTATACACGTTGCAGTTGGACGCACCTGACTGCGGTATACTCGATACCATTAGTAAAACAGATTAAAAGAGAGCTGATTGCAATGGTGTGTGGATACGGCAGGGGTGTACGCTGCCTCAAAGATTGTCTGGTGCAGATGGGGATGCCAAAAAGCTATCTTCCTTCCAAATTTGGTGACTCTAGCTCAAAGTTAGAAGAATATGGTGGATGGTAGGCTGGGTTGGTATGGGGGGGGGGGGCGTGGCATCAAAATGTTAGCTGAAGATCTGTGTATGATGTCAATAGCTATCCTCAAACCAAATTTGGTGACTCTAGCTCAAAGTTAGTAGAATATGGTAGAAAGGGGGCTGGGTGCTGGTATGGGGGCCGTGGCGTCCAAAGTTTTGCTGCAGATCTATTTATGATGTTAATTGCTATCCTCATACCAAATTTGGTGACTCTAGCTCAAAGTTAGTAGAATATGGTGGTAGGGGTGCTGGGGGCGGTATAGGTGGGGGGCGCCATCCACATTTTTTGGGTTTCTTCATCGCCTATCTTGGCACCAAATTTGGCGCCTCAAGCTCAAAAAATTTGGAAAATATAGGCGTTTTTGATTTAAAAATGCAGGTGGTTCGGGGGGGGGGGGCGTGGCTCCAAAACTTTGATGCCGTTTTTTGGGGATCAATAATAGCTATCTTCCTACTAAATTTGGTGACTCTAGCTTTAACGCTTTGGAAAATACACGCATTCCCGTTTTAAGTGAGGCATTGGGGCGGTTTGGGGCAGCTTGGGCTGTATGGATTGGCGTGGCATCCAAAGTTTTTATGCATTTTTTTGGAGGCTATAATCACCTATTTTGGCACAAAATTTGGTGGCTCTAACTCAATAACTGTAAAAGAAATAAGCATTTCTGTTTTTAAGCTGCGGGGGGGCTCCAAAACTTTGATGCAGTTTTTGGGGGGTCGTTACCAGTTATCTACCTACCAAATTTGGTGACTCTAGCTCAAACACTATGGAAGATACACGCACTACCGTTTTTAGCGAAACGTTGGGGGGCTTGAGGGCGGATAGGGCAGTATAGATAGGCGTGGCATCCAAAGTTTTTATAAACTTGGTTGGGGATTGTCAACACCTATCTTGGCACCAAATTTGATGGGTCTAGCTCAAAAACTGTAGAAGATATAGGTATTTTTGGCATCAAACTGCGGGGGAGCTGGGTGCGGAATGAGTAGGCGTGGCTCCTAAATTTTTTTGCAGTTTTTTGGGGGTTGTTAGAAGCTATCTTTTCCCTAAATTTGGTAGTTCTAGCCCCCTAGTTATCGTAGAAACCCAATCATGACACTTTAATTTACTATGCCATAGAAAAAGACATTTGCAAAGTTTGAAGTCTCTAGCTTGAAGGGTGTGGAAAAAAGTTGCGTTCATACAGACGGACAGACGGTCAGACGGACAGACACCATGACGGACATTCCACAAACCCAATATAATCTTTACCTTCGGTATCGAGTATAAAAAATATGATGAATAGAAGAAAATAAATCTGTATATGCTGCAGTATGTTATCATATAGAGGGCCATCTGCACACGATGTCTAGCTGCACGATTTCTTATCGCACACATATACATATGTAAATTTATCACATTGATGTTATTTTCGCAGCATCAAAGCAGTATGACGTTTAACGTCAAAAATTGTCGGTCGCCTATAGTCATGTACAACCGGTGCTCTTGCAACTGTCAAAATTTTTATTTCAGCTGTTGTATATAACATCAGATTTTTACGTATGTATGTATTTATCCCCTGAAACCATAAATTGCGTAAAAATGTTATATTGGTTTGTGCAAATGTGTGTAACGGGCAGAAAGGCGAATATTTTCCCAAAAAGTAAATATATTCTTATTCAGCATCAAAATTTTTTTTTGATTTTACTGTGTCTTTCTAGACTCTAAATGTATGTTACCGTCAAACTCAAAGACTTGAAGAGGTAGAGACTTAAGGCTCAAAGCCCAGTTACCCGAACTTGAATTGAACTATAACTTAAAAAACGGATGATCTGTTCAACTAAACGTAAAACCAACAAGAATTCATATAATAGAGTGTTCAAATGCAAAAATTCTGATATAGAGTTGGAAAGTCGTTTAGCAGCTACTACGCTCTCAGAGAGAGAGATTTCGCAGGCTAGTTTTACTTAAGTCGTGAGCCGTGAGCATATCGCGTCAGTCTGCCATACTGCATGTGTGCGCATAGCTTGTTTGTTTCTCTTCTTGTGTCCCTTTTCTTTGTATACCTGCTTGCGTATCGCTTTTACCGCTAGCCCTAGAGCAGCAAGGCACTAGTGCGTTTACCCAAATTACATTTACATATTCATATATATTTGTATGTGCAAATGTGCGTTTGTTATGTTTGCATTTTGGTGGACTTGGGCTTTGAAATGATTTTTGATATTTCATTTCGACTAGGTATCATATGCATGTGTGTGTGTCCCTTTGTGTATACATGTGCATGTATAATTGTATGCGTATCATTGGCATTGCCATTCATTGACCTGCTGCGATCATCATGAATGAGGACAATGTAATTAAATGCAATTATGTTTCTATACTAATAAAATATATGTAGATATTTTAATTTAATTTCATCATCAATATTGTACAATTGATTCGAATTCTCACATTTAGCTCAAGAAACTTGGTTGGCAAGGTGCATATCAATTGCTAGTGCAAGTGTTTTGTGGGGTGGGACAGGAGTCAAAAGGTCACAAAATACGTAAGCCAGGCAAACTTTCATTCATATCAAAGAACAATAGTATTTGAAAAAAAAAACACTAATGAGTGTTAGAACTCAGGAGCGATGTGTTAACACCTGTTTTTACCTGTTTGATTGCTATATATTAGCATAAAAAAGAAAAGAATAGTTAATTAAATTTAGTTATTTTTGCAATAAATGAGATTCTTTGATATGAACGATAGCTTGCCTGCTTTACGTATTCTATGACCTTTTGATACCTGTCCTACCCCAGAAAGCAGATGCACTTGCAACTGATATGCACCTAGCCAACAAAGTATATTGAGCTAAAAACTAGGCTTCTGCAAACACTTGTCCACAAAACTATTTTTCTTCCCCTATAATTGAGTAAGAAAACAAGATGTTGTCTTCCAAGGCAATCATATATCAGTTCTGCTGCTGCTGATCATTCATACTCTTCCCAGTTTTGACCCTATGACACTTTCTAATAACCCTTGTCATACAATTATGCAACAATATTGGGTCGTCCACATAGCACACCATTGACTTATAATGTAAAAATAATAGCCATCATCCGAGAAGTATGCCGCACTTCATTTCACTTGTTGTTGTCACAAAATTTTCTAAAATTGGGAAACTGACTATTTTAGACATTTACTTGAATATAATATGAATAATGAAAGGGTGGTATTGACTTATATGGACCTTGAGCAACTCTATAGCTTAACGTGAGAAACTTCATTGACAATTATTGAATATTGGTACAAAGGGTATTTTTTTCATAGAGCAGCGTCAGCAACGACAAGCCAGCAGGTTGTTGTTTTGTTTCAGCTGCGCTTTGCGTTCAGCTGCCCGTCGATCAAAGGAGTGGGTCAGCGGAAAGCATGAACGGTAAGAAGTTTGTTAGTATTTGTATTTCAATGCACTTTCGTAATTTGTGTACATCTTTGCGTAACTATATGGCAAGGATTGTTAGAAAGTGTCATAGGGTAAAAATTGGGAAGAGTATGTATCATGCAATGATATGATCAGCAATAGCAAAACTGATATTTGATTGCCTTGGAAGACAACATCTTGTTTTCTTACTCAATTATAGGGGAAGAAAAATAGTTTTGTGGACAAGTGTTTGCAGAAGCCTAGTTTTTAGCTCAATATACTTTGTTGGCTAGGTGCATATCAGTTGCAAGTGCATCTGCTTTCTGGGGTAGGACAGGTATCAAAAGGTCATAGAATACGTAAAGCAGGCAAGCTATCGTTCATATCAAAGAATCTCATTTATTGCAAAAATAACTAAATTTAATTAACTATTCTTTTCTTTTTTATGCTAATATATAGCAATCAAACAGGTAAAAACAGGTGATAACACATCGCTCCTGAGTTCTAACACTCATTAGTGTTTTTTTTTTTCAAATACTATTGTTCTTTGATATGAATGAAAGTTTGCCTGGCTTACGTATTTTGTGACCTTTTGACTCCTGTCCCACCCCACAAAACACTTGCACTAGCAATTGATATGCACCTTGCCAACCAAGTTTCTTGAGCTAAATGTGAGAATTCGAATCAATTGTACAATATTGATGATGAAATTAAATTAAAATATCTACATATATTTTATTAGTATAGAAACATAATTGCATTTAATTACATTGTCCTCATTCATGATGATCGCAGCAGGTCAATGAATGGCAATGCCAATGATACGCATACAATTATACATGCACATGTATACACAAAGGGACACACACACATGCATATGATACCTAGTCGAAATGAAATATCAAAAATCATTTCAAAGCCCAAGTCCACCAAAATGCAAACATAACAAACGCACATTTGCACATACAAATATATATGAATATGTAAAAGTAATTTGGGTAAACGCACTAGTGCCTTGCTGCTCTAGGGCTAGCGGTAAAAGCGATACGCAAGCAGGTATACAAAGAAAAGGGACACAAGAAGAGAAAAAACAAGCCATGCGCACACACACAGTATGGCTCATGTCTCTGCGAAACCAGCAAGCAGACTGACGCCGAACGTGAAGTAAATTGAACTTGAACTTAGAAAACAGCTGATCAGTGCAACTAAACGGCAACCACTGTTTGCTGGTTATCCAAAACTCGAACTGAATTGAACTGAACTGACAACCTGCAGAAAACTGAATTTTTAGTCTCAGTTCATATTTCAGTTCAAGTTACGGTCCAATTACATTGAATAGCTGATTTAAAATGGACGAGCATAAACTTATTGGTTGGTGCAGGAAAATGATTTTTTATACAATAAAGCAAGCAAACAATTTAAGGATCCGGCGAAGACAAGATAAAAAACTGCTCAACAACGTTAGCAACAGTTTAAACAGTGGTTTGGACATTCTATTGTGCAGAAAAGATTGAGAATCATCTTAATTCTAGATTTTGCTGAAGGTTTTTCTGTAATAACCAGCGAAGGTTTGATGCGGAAGAAGCTTCAAATTTTTTGGAAAATGAGTCGTCTCATTCAACGATCAACAGAGCAGCACCCACCATAGAAAACGAGCTTCAACCTCATGTTGAAGGTATTCAATTTTTTGATTTTATAACCAAGAGACAGACAGAAAACATTCCAAACAATCGGTCAGATGCCATTATTACAAAACGCCATTTTATAGCTGCCACATTGGCACCCCAAGACACAGATCCTCTTATTTGGATAAAGGTACAATTTAGTTTTTGTTTAAGTCGATATAACGAAATTTTATTCTCTTCGCTGGCAGGTGAACCAAAATGAATTTTCACGAATTGGCCTCCTTTTTAAAAAATATTTTTGTGTGCCAGCCACCTCTGTTGAATCAGAACGTGTGTTCAGCAAAGCGGGTCAAATTGTTTCGGACAGGAGAACACGCCTCAAAGACAAAAATATAAACATGCTCTTATTCCTAAATAAAAATGAATGGCTCGTGGATTAGTATTCAACGTTATGGAATTCCTTAAATTGGATTGGATTAGAATTCAATTATAAAATTTCTACCATTAACAACATAATAAACTTAATGAAATAAATGAGACTTGCAGTGCTAACTGAAAATATACCAAATATTGAGTATTTTTGTTTTTAAGTTTTATTTTGTTTAATAGGAACTACCACAATGTACAAAGTATTGAAAAAAGCAATGAATAGGACTTAATCGAAGTTTAAAATATTGGAAAAATATATATATACATATCCCTATTATTACTCCATTAATGCAAACTATCGAAAAGTTTATCGATGGTTCACATAAAACAATCGTTCACTATCGATGGTGACGACTATCGATAGTATTCCACCTCTAGTCCACTGAAATAAGTGTATACTTCGTACCAGGGTTAGCAACCTGAAGCGAACTGACTATCGTACCAGGGGCGTAAAATGGCGTAAAATTATCGTACATGTATCGAAATTATCGTACTTTTTAGAATAAAAAACCGAAAGTAAACAAACAACGAAACACAGTTGCTTTTTCGATTTTTTAAGAGAAGGTATCGACCTACCGCCACAATATGTGAATCTTCATTTTTAAGCCAGGCAGCTCTGAATTTTTGTTTGCGATGCTTCTTGTTGATGTTGGAGATTTTGTCGATTTTTCTGGGAGGTGTGATATCCGAATCTGATTCAGTCAGTTGAATGCTCGTGCTATCTTGTAAATTGCTTGTAAGACTCATTCTTCATTGCACAGCTGAAAAGTAGTTAACAGATTAGTAAGTTATATATAACTAGCTAACCCCGTGCGCTTTGCTGCCCCAAAAACACACACGCGACTGACATTGTCCTGTGTTATCGATTACTATTTAATTATTCTAATGCTTTATGATGTACAATATTCTTGGTTTTTTTTTCTTGAGAGTATATAAATTGTTTTGTTGGTATTCCAAATCCGTGGAATTAAAACGTCTTCACCCTTATATTTCCCTTTCAAAATTGTGGCTTCGATGACTTTGTTCATTAATTTCTTCACCGGCTGGTTTATATTCCGCAACATAATGATTACTGATCCAAATTTTTAATTGGTAATCCAGTTAAATTCAGCGAATTTAAAAATTTATGATTTCTATTCGGTCTCGGCACAGGTTTTTAAATTAACCGACTTTTCACACACGGATTCAAATTTAAAAATTTATGATTTCTTTTTGGTCTCGGCACGGGTTTTTAAATGAACCGACTTTTCACAACGGATTCAAATTTAAAAATAATTTTGAGTTCGTACACAATAAACTGGCTTGACTGAATGTAAAAATTTCTAACTTCACTTTACTATCTCAAAATATAGTTTAAAAAGCCAACTAAGAGCATTCAAAAGCAACTGCTCTTCATTTTTATATATTCAGAAGATAAAAGATTATTATTACTATTATTAATATTATAATTAATTAATAATAATATTGATAATCAATAATAATAATAATGATAAATAATAATAATGATAATTAATAATAATAATCTTTTCATTATTACCTTTTTTATACTAAAATAATGTATGTTTGAAAATTGGCATATACAGCTACCGGCACCTACCTGAGGGGTGTCGAACCTATATAGAAACCATCCTCAAGACTCGCTGAACGAATTGATATAACGGTTCAGTTTGATATCATGCATACTTTTCGAGTTTATAAGCCTCACACAAACAGACATTCATTTTTATATATATATATATATAGATATAAAGCCACTGGAACAATGTATTTGATAGATATACCTACTTGCCAATGATAACAATCAGTCCGAGTGTTTAATGAAACATTTGCTGTTATTTTAATAAATCTCTTTGCCACAGCGATTACAGAAAGATATACGGTACGTATGAAATATGAACAAAATCGAAATATCGAATGACTATCAACATTCGATTGAAATAAGATAAATACTCAAATTTTGCATCATGTTGAAATTATCGTACAATTTGTGTACGATAAATACATGCTATCGTACATCGTACGTAGACCCTCAATTATCGTATTTGTACGATAATTATCGTACGGTTGGGAACCCTTCTTCGTACAACTTCGGCTGCCGACGGGACCACCTTATATTATTCCATCATGCCCTAGAGCAGCAAGGCACTAGTGTCTATACCCAAATAACATTTACATATACATATATATTTGTATATGCAAATGTGCGTTTGTTATGTTTGCAGTTTTGGTGGCTATATCATTACTTTCAAAAACGCGGACAAGTGGTGAAGCATCAAGCAAGTAGTGAGCAGTATGAGGGGTACCTCTACAAAAAGTCATGACTTTGAATTTTGAACAATTTAAATTAAGTAAGTTACAACGACACCAGGCCGTGCACCCAAGTTCGATTGTAGTAAGTTACATATAGAATCATCATTTTAGGTGAAACATAGCTTCACATAATCAGCAAACATATAAGCACGAGAGTTAGTAATAAAAGCAGGAAGATCGTTAATAAAGAGATTAAATAGCAATGGTCCAAGGTGACTGCCCTGGGGAACACCGGAGGAAAAAAAACTAGATTTGGATTAAAAAACCACTTTTTGTGTTCGGCCACACAAGTACTCAGAAAGCCACGACAAGAGTTTCGCTGGAAATCCAATAATATTTAATTTTTCGAGCAACAGAGAATTACTTACAGAATCAAATGCCTTACTAAAATCTGTATAAACGACGTCAGTTTGCATTTTGGTCTGAAACCCTTTGATAACAATCGAGGTGAACTCAAAAAGGTTGGTGGTAGTAAATCTTCGTCTAACAAAACCGTGTTGATAAGGGGATAAAATTGAGCTACATAAGTGCTGCAATTGAGAGCATACAATTTTTTCAAAGACTTTCGGAATGGCAGACACTTTGGATATTCCCCTATAGTTTTTAACATTAGACTTAGAAGAATATTTATGAAGTGGAAAAATAAAAGATTCTTTCCATATACCAGGAAACACAGCTGAGTCAATCCACAAGTTAAATAATTTATGTAAGCGGGCAAGGTCACTTAGCAGCGTACATTCAGTTATAACTGGGACTTATATGCTATTTGCCGTTTGAACTTGAAAAGTATAGGAATTACTGCAACTATATAAACTCGATGAGTATACTGAATGAAAATACTCAGCAAATAGATCAGCCACTGCTTGATCGGAACTTGCTTTTGTATTATCAAGGTAGACCGAGGATCGCAAGCATGAAGATTTACGTTTTGAGTTAACAAAATAATAAAACTGTTTCGGATCACGGGAAAAGTTTTATCTGCAATTGATAATTGTTCCAACAAAAAGTGTTTACAGAAATAAAATTAGAATTTGCGATTATATACGAGGTTAAATCTATAGTATTTCCAGATTTTTTAAATTTTTTATACGTTTTTTAATTTTGATAGTTCCCTCGTAAACCAATGTGGTTTATTTTCTTTTGATGGAACAGTGGGGGGAACACAGATATCCAAATATATATCATCCAATGAAGTGCCTGATGCCAGCCTAGACACGATATAAATTTATTTAAGGGCACAACAACAATAGGCTTATGGGCCCCAGGTGTACCAACATTAGTATTTATAGGAAAGCTCAGAGGTTAAGATATTAGGTGAAAGATTATTCCAGGGATTTCTTGCCGGCGAGTTAAATAACATTAACGGGCTAGCAGTTTGACCCGTTGGGTGATTAATGATTGGTACCAAATGGGGTTTGGTGACCAAGACAGGAGCGACATTGAGCGGATTAGGCCCCGAAGTCTTTTTACGCTTCGGCGAATCACTCAACAACTTGCCAGTTTTGAAGTTCGAATCCAAATCTTTAAACGAGGTATATATGTTATAACATGCAGTATGAATTTTAGTCTGTCTCATGAATCGAGTAGACTCCTTCTCCACCTCATTACAGGCGCAATAGCATTTATATTCTATAAGTGTGTCCAACATTCGCTAGCTCATTCGCTTATTACTCAAGAATCCCGTTATAATTCTTTGTAAGTTGTGTGGGTATGCGTGTATTCGAACAAACCGAAAATAGAATTGCGGTGGACTATGAATGTTAAATACTCTAATAATTTCTCTGTGCTATTGTGGATATGTTGTTCAACAATATTTGTGCAATAATTGCGTATTTTCATTAGCGTAAATTGGCGATAAGTTAACAATTGAGAAAGTGCTTCAATTATAAACAATTGATTGAACTACGTATCCACAGTAGCACTTTTATTTTGTTATTGTGTCCAACATGTCCAGGCTATTTCATTCTATTATTTTTAAAGAATCCTGTCGTGCGTCGGAGTTGACACACACAATTTTTTCTACAATAAAGCAAGCAAATATTTAAAGGATCCGGCTGTCCGATAATTTAATGTTCAGGGTAATCGGTTCAATTCAATTTTTATATACATTTTTAGTTTCAGGCTAATAGCAACAAGAATCCATACTTATAGAGGGTTCAAACAGCTAAAATCCAACCAACTTAACATTTCTGGAATCTGGCGATTTTACTCTCTCGGGGGACTGCCGTTTGTTGCTTTGTGAATTGTGGGCGAATTTGATGTCATTCGGCATGCCGGTTTCGCTACGACTTGAGCTGCCGTAGCACAGCTAACCCAGCCGTACTGTGTGTATGGATTGGCTTGTTGTTAACATTCAGTTAACAGTAACAGAATAAGTTTGCATGTATTATCCCATAGGGAATTAACTGAATAATTTTAAAATAATTAATATACTTTGTTTTTGGAAGTCCTTTGCACTGGTTGAAATTTTGGACGACATTGCGTCGACGTCTGCTGAGAGTGTTGCTGTATCGAGCCGTTCCTTCCAGTGGAGCCGTATGTTTCAGAGCGCTCAGCACCGGCGTTTGGGAAGCAACCGACCGAGCGGCGAAGCACGGCAAGCGGTTCCATCACGCCATTAGAGGAAGCTACTAAACAAGCTTCCACAGAAGAATTGACAAACCCTTGCAGACATGAGTAGTTCGATAAAAGAAACATTGTTATTGGTAAATGAAGGAAAAATTTATAAATTTAATAAAGTGTAATTTGTTAAGCTTTGTATAAAAATCAAAGGCTGCAAATCTAACAAGTACGAAGGTCCTTAAGCCCCCATTTTTACATTTTTTAAATTCGATATTTTTTGTAATCGATTCCATGTGTATATCAGAAACCAGAATAGTTATCGATAATTTGAAACAAACTTGTTCTGCTCATGGCATAGGAAAACTTATATTCCAAACCTGAAGTCTCTAGCTCTTGAAATCTCTGAGATCTACGCGTTCATACAGACGGACAGACGGACGGACAGACGGACATGGCCAAATCGACTCGGCTATTGATACTGATCAAGAATATATATACTTTATGGGGTCGGAGATGCTTCCTTCTGCCTGTTACATACTGTTGCACAAAACCATTATACCCTGATTTAGCCATTTTAAGGGTTCAGGGTATAAAAATAGTTATTAGCAGCAATGTGGAGTCATTATGAGTCTTGACAAGTTTGGACACTATTCAAACGTTAAAGAGCATTTGGAGTATTAAACCAGAAATAGCAAAAAACAAGTAAGAAGGCTCTAGTCGGGATAGCCCGACTAGAAGATACCCTGAACCCAGTTGCAGTCCTTGCGTCCTAAAAGTATGCTTCAAATTATGATCACTTTAAACAAAACTCATAGCTGACTTAACTTTACGATATCTCTGGTGTTTCTTAACCGATTTGGACGATTTTAAGAAAAGTTCTATCGTTACTCATTACACTAATCCCCAATTTTACATTTTCCAAATTCGATATTTTTTTGTTATCGATTCCATGTGTATATCGAAAACCAGAGTAGTTATCGATAATTTGAAGCAAACTTGTTCTGCTTATGGTATAGGAGAACTTATATTCAAAATCTGAAGTCTCTAGCTCTTGTAGTCTCTGAGATCTACGCGTTCATACAGACGGACAGACGGACAGACGGACGGACAGACGGACATGGCCATATCGACTCGGCTATTGATACTGATCAAGAATATATATACTTTATGGGGTCGGAGATGCTTCCTTCTGCCTGTTACATACTTTTGCACAAAACCATTATACCCTGATTTACCCATTTTATGGGTTCAGGGTATAATTAGTGGGCTTTCTCATTGATGCGGATGGTAATTTGAATATACAGAAAAAACGAATCATATGTTATTTGCTCCCAATTGCAGCACTTATGTAGTTCAATTCTATCCCCATATCAACACGGTTTTGTTAGGCGAAGATCTACTACCACCAACCTTCTTGAGTTTACCTCACTAGTTATCAAAGGGTTTCAGGACAAAATGCAAACTGACGTCGTTTACACAGATTTTAGTAAGGCATTTGATTCTGTTAGTCATTCTTTGTTGCTTCAAAAATTAAATATTATTGGATTTCCAGTAAAACTCCTGTCGTGGCTTTCTGAGTACTTGTGTGGCCGAACACAATAAGTAGTTTTTAAATCTTCTGTATCTAAACCTTTTTTTGTTACCTCAGGTGTCCCTCAGGGGAGTCACCTAGGACCATTGCTATTTAATCTCTTTATTAACGATCTTCCTGCTGTTGTTACTAATTCTCGTGTATTTATGTTTGCTGATGATGTAAAGCTATGTTTCACCTATAATGATGATTCTCTTAGTAACTTACTACAGTCGGACTTGGGAGCACTGTCGGCTTGGTGCCGTTATAACTTACTTAATTTAAATTGTTCAAAATGTAAAATCATGACTTTTTGTAGAGGTACCCCTCATACTGCTCACTACGTGCTTGATGCTTCACCACTTGTCCGCGTTTCTGAAATTAAAGATTTAGGCATCATTCTTGATAGCAAATTAAAATTTGATTCTCACATATCGTCGATGGTCAATAAGGCCATAAACGTTCTTGGCTTCATCAAGCGGTGGTCAAAAGAGTTTGATGACCCCTACACCACTAAAACGCTATATACATCCCTAGTACGTCCCATCCTGGAGTATTGATCTTGTGTGTGGTCCCCGCAATACGGGATTCACCAGGATAGAATTGAATCTGTGCAGAGGAAATTTCTTCTGTTTGCGCTCAGATGTTTTAACTGGGTTCCTGGAATAGACCTACCCCCCTATTCAAGTAGACTTCTTTTAATTAATCTTCCTTCCCTGTTGAACCGTAGAATTATGCATGGTGTAGTATTTGTCAATAATCTACTTAATGGTGAAATCGACTCATCAGGTCTTCTAAGTCGAATAAAATTAAATGTTCCCATTAGATCCACACGTAACTTTTTACCCCTCAGCCTCGATCGTTGCTCGAGCAACTATTTAATTCATGAACCATTTCGTGTATTATGTTCTGACTACAACAAACTTTATTCTCTTGTCTCTCTGGAGACCTCGACTATAGTACTAAAACGATCTATCCTTTCTGCCTTATCTAATCGTAACCACTAATCACTAATCTACCACTGGTCTGATTGGGTTTTTCTGGGTTTTTCCCAATCCACGCAACAAATGTTGGGCCACTTATTTTCTTGTTGAATTTCCCAGAGCTTTAACGTTAACTTTATAATTGTTTCAACCTTAATTTACTTTCAGCACTTCACATAATTTTTAATTTTACTTTAAACTTAATTATTTTCATTATGATTATTTTAATTAGTTTTATTCTCATGTCAGCTGTTCATAGCTGACAATAAATAAATAAATAAATAAATAAATGTTGTATACAACTGCAAGATGCGATGGGTATAAAAGGATATTTGGATGATCTATTAATTCAAGTGAATGATTATATAAGTCACACTATTTTATTTTTATTAATAAAACAAAGAAACCAAAAAGTTGATTTATTACAAAAGAATATAAACGATACTAAGACAAGTAAGAAGGCTCTAGTCGGGATAGCCCGACCAGAAGATACCCTGAACCCAGTTGCAGGCCTTGCGTCCTAAAAGTATGCTTCAAATAATGATCACTTTAAACAAAACTCATAACTGACTTAACTTTACGATATCACTGGTGTTTCTTAACCGATTTGGACGATTTTAAGAAAAGTTCTATCGTTACCCATTACACCAACCCCCATTTTTACATTTTCCAAATTCGATATTTTTTGTTATCGATTCCATGTGTATATCGAAAACCAGAGTAGTTATCGATAATTTGAAGCAAACTTGTTCTGCTCATGGTATAGGAGAACTTATATTCAAAATCTGAAGTCTCTAGCTCTTGTAGTCTCTGAGATCTACGCGTTCATACAGACGGACAGACGGACGGACAGACGGACATGGCCATATCGACTCGGCTATTGATACTGATCAAGAATATATATACTTTATGGGGTCGGAGATGCTTCCTTCTGCCTGTTACATACTTTTGCACAAAACCATTATACCCTGATTTACCCATTTTATGGGTTCAGGGTATAAAAATAAATGACGCGTCGTTAAAGTTTTTTGTATTTTTTTATTATTATTATCGAAAAATCTACCCAATCGACCAATCTATTTGTTAGATTTCAAAACATATAAATTTTTGTTGTTGTTTCGTCCTTTTTCTTTCGCATGATTTGACCATTTTTTCGAAAACAGAAAAGCTTAAAAGATGTGCCAACTATCGTATTCATAAAAACATATACTATAAGTTTTGGGGAAAATTAAATTAAATTCTTGAAAAAATTGCAACATGTACTGTTCACGCCTAAAAGCAGGCGCTCATAAATTCCCCACACCTTCTCAACATTGTTAGTTATAAGGCTAGAGTTAGAGTATTAAAACATGTATATAATCAGTTGGAAAATATAAGTGAAAAGAAACAGACGCCTACACGCATAGTTATTTTTACATATTGAAAACTACACCACCACGAAGACGGAGCCCACCACGAGGAAAAACCAGCCCGCGCCTTAACATATGGTCCTTCGAGCCGGATACCGGGATTTATCTTCAACATCGTTTTTTTGTTTCTACCAGCAAGCATCGTTGGATTTTCCTATTAGCAATACCACAGATAAGTTATATATATTTTTCCATATACATGCAATTTGCCAAGTGGCAACTCCTCGCAAATACATATAATTATTTATATATTTATTTATATTTATTTATTTATCAATTGGTGCTCCGCGATTTGAACACTCCGTTCAATCTAATGCTCACTTAAAGGGCAATTCCACAAATATATTTACATATAATTTGTTCCACTACGTCCGTTTTACATTCCACCGCCATATTGCAAATTTGTATATGTGCAAAAATTCCATACATAGCCTTGTACATAAGGCGCCATATTGATGAAAATTCTTCCTGAAAATTACCAAGTTTTTATTTCAATCCAAAGAATAAAAAACAAGAGTTAAGTTGATTGTGTTTTTAAAGTTTATTTAGTTGTTATACTCGATACCGAAGGTAAAGAGTATATTGGGTTTGTGCAATGTCTGTCATGGTGTCTGTCCGTCTGTCCGTCCGTATGTTCACAGCTTTTTTCCACACCCTTCAAGTTAGAGACTTCAAACTTTGCAAATCTCTTTACCTATGGCATAGTAAATAAAAATCCAGCTATTTCGCAAGCCCTTACACCTAGAACAACCAAATTTGGGGAGAAAATAGATACTAACAACTCCCACCCATTCCGCCCCTAGTCCCCCCGTGGTTAAAAAACAGAAATGCTTATATCTTTTACAGTTTTTGAGTTAGAGCCACCAAATTTTGTGCCAAAATAGGTGATTATAGCCCCAAAAAAATGCATAAAAACTTTGGCCACGCCAATATATACTGCCCAAGCTGCCCCAAACCACCCTAATGCTTCACTAAAAACGGGAATGCGTGTATTTTTCAAAGCGTTTAAGCTAGAGTCACCAAATTTGGTAGAAAAATAGCTATTAACGATCCCCAAAAAACTGCATAAAAGTTTTGGAGCCACGCCCCCCGTTCCCGAGCCCCCTGCATTTTGAAATCAAAAACGCCTATATTTTCCACATTTTTTGAGCTAGAGCCGCCAAATTTGGTGCCAAGATTGGTGATGAAGAAACCCAAAAAATTTGGATGGCGCCCCCCACCTATACCGCCCCCAGCCCCTCTCCCACCATATTCTACAAACTTTGAGCTAGAGTCACCAAATTTGGTATGAGGATAGCAATTAACATCATAAATAGATCTGCAGCAAAACTTTAGACGCCACGCCCCCCATACAAGGGACTACTCAATGCCCAGCAGCAGCAGCTTAACCATGCAACGCCACAAAACTCCTCAAGTGTAAAAAAAAAGCAAACATATTAAACACAACAAGAAGAGCAGATTAGATCGGAAGAGTGTCATTAATAAGTGGCACAGCGTGCATCCCGATACGGCGGCGAAACCTAAGCCTTTCAGCCATCACTTGACTTCTCTTCCCAAGGCCTCAAAAGCAACTTTGACTTTAATGGCACCTCGTACACAGAAACAAAAAGATGTTGCATAAAATAAGGTTGTTTACTGTTTACTGAATTTAAATAAAGATATACATATATCAAATGGTTCATATTACTTTATCAAAAATTTTCTTAGCTTACAAAATATTGAATTATACTCTCTTAACTTTAGTCTCTTTGATAAATATAATATAATATAATATAAATATAATAATCCTTCAACAAATTTACCTTACTCTTTAAGGTTTAAAGTTTATTACTTACTGCTTACCTGCTATATTATCTTAAAAAACATTTCTTCGTCTTTAATTAACGTATCTTAATTACTTGGTACTAAGAACTGAATACATTACGAAAACTAAAATCTAAACTTTAGTAAAATAAACTTGAGTTGGGTATCAAGCATGAACTTACTCGAAATTTTTTTCAGTCTAGCACTTGTAGACTGGCCGGTACCATAGACCGGCTACAGCTCGCCCCAGCTTTTTACCCGCAGCCCACTAATTTTACTCTTACCACAAAGAAAATGTTATCAAGAATGTCCAGGGCGTCACACATGGTGGTCCATGTTTTTTTTTTTTTTTGGTTTCTTGATGTTGGGGACGCATTTCCAATCATTTAATTGATTTGGGAAAAATTTGATGAGCTGTCCAATGTCAACAATTTGTTAAAAACTACATCGCAGTTTGAGGCTCACAGCAGAAGACTTAAAACTTTCTATCCCATCAAGTCAAGACAAGTTGCAACTTGTGAAAGACGCAGAATTTACTCAATAAGTAAGCACATGTCAAAACGTTTAAATAATTTGTTGCAGGCAATCTCAATCTTTGAGATTTGTGATGTAATTGATTTAGTTGTAAGTTTGTTATACTTTATTGAACTTAAACCTTCTTAACCTACTATTTTGAACTTTTCATGTTTATGACATTTTAAATAATTTACTTTACAGAAAAGTGTCAAGATTGAGGTTTTTCGCGTACTGAAGGACCCACATCCTTGCAGCCTGAATTATCGAATGATGCAAGAAGATAGCTCCTGGCTACCCCGGAAAAACTGCATCAAGAGTTTTGGACCCGCGTCCACCAGTTCTGCCCCATCCCCACCCCCCGCTTTTTGAAATCAGATACGCCTTTATCGTTCACTGTTTTTGAGCTTAAAACAAAGGGCGTGGAATTTGATGGTTGTGCGATTGGTAAGAGATTTCAAAAAGTTGTCGTCTCAGGTAGTCGCTCCTGGCTAGTGTCTTTGTTTTGCCTTTGCTTGCGGAGTTTTCCTTTGGTTTAGAGATTGACAAAAGCACTAAGCAATTAGTGTGAGCGAGTGCGATGGCGCATGTGGAGCATGTGCAGATGATTTTGTTTCATTTGCCGTTGAGCCCAGCGTCCATTGTAAGACAAGCGGCAACTAACAACGGTAAAAAATGGTTTAGATCAGTGGTGTCCAAAATTGGAAAAAGCAGCCACGCGTGGTTGAAATTAAAAAATCTGCCGGCGTCGCAGCCGACACATGTATAGAGAGAGAGAATATGTGTATTCTATAAATAGAACGCTCTGCAGCTTGTTCTCTTACGATGCGCGTGTTCCGCTGCATTTGCTCTCACGACTCATGTGTTCGGCTAGAGCGCAAAAGTCAAACGCGCAGTTATTCGCTGGGCTACATTCAATGAGGAAAGAACATATAGCGCATGATTTGTACTCTGCACCGAAAAAAATGTTTGGTTTCAAAAGGGGAAAATGAGCTATTTTTTATTGAGAATATGGATGGTAACGCTCAATGTTTATTGTGCCATTACATTGCATGTCGCTTTACCTTTGATATAATTAAAAGGCACTACCAACTTTGCCACGGTGGCTATAATGAAATAAAGGGGAGGGAGAGAGGTATACAAATTTTAGAGATGCAGGCAAGACATTTTTTATTGTTTATAGCTGACAATGAAGAAATCATCCAACCTGACAGCAATAAAATTGATAAATCTTCGCTAAACGTAGCATCTTATACAGTTGCTTTATGTCTGGCCAGACAATGCCGCCCACTTAGTGATGGAAAATTTTTTATAAATTTAACGACAGATGTGTTATAGTGCTTTGGAGAGCAGTTTCAGAAAGCCGTTGAAATTTGTAAAAGTATTCCAATATCACGTAATACTCTTGTACGCAGAACTGAAGATATAGGCCGCTTAATTTATTCCGAAGCAAGAAAGCGCCTGGAAAATTGCGCATTTTTTTCGATATCTTTAGACGAAACATTTGCCAGTTAATAATTTGTGTTAAAACAGTTGATGCTTATTTAAACTGCTTTGAAGAAGTTTTTGATGTTGTTTCTTTGCACGGCAATGTAACAGGAAAAGTTTTATATGACGTTTTAGAATCCCGTGTCTTTTCAATTGTGAATAAAGAAAAAATGAGCGCTATGTGCACAGATGGTGCAAAAGTAATGAGAGGAAATAATAATGGTCTCGTGGGAATGATAAGAAAAAACGGTCTGTTTTGTCCAACATTCCATTGCATTATTCACCAGCAAGCACTTTTCTCAAAGGAAATGAAAATGAAAAACGTTATGGACACGGCAATTAAAATAATAAATAAAATAAGAGGCGGACACAATGCACTGACCCACCGAAAATTTAAGAGTTTCTTAGAAGATTTGCATGCAGACTACGGAGATCTTTTGCTGCATACAGAAGTGCGATGGCTCAGTCGCGGAAAGAGTTTGGAGCGGTTTTTAAATTTAAGACAAGAAATTTTATTATTTTTTAAATCTTCACCAACACCGACTACCGATGAATTTGTCATTGAATTGGAAAATAAAGAATTTCAACTGGACTTGGTGTTTTTATGCGACCTAACAGAAATGCTAAATGACCTGAACCTATCCCTTCAAGGCAAAAACACCAATAAAATAACTCTTGTAACAATAATACACCATTTTACTAGAAAGCTGCATTAGTTAAAGACCAACTCAAAAACAATAGCCTTAAATCTCTAAAGAAAACTTCACTCATTTTTTATACTCGATACCGAAGGTAAAGAGTATATTGGGTTTGTGCAATGTCCGTCATGGTGTCTGTCCGTCTGTCCGTCTGTCCGTCTGTATGTTCGCAACTTTTTTCCACACCCTTCAAGTTAGAGACTTCAAACTTTGCAAATCTCTTTATCTATGGCATAGTAAATTAAAGTGTCAAGATTGGAGTTCTACGATAACTAGGGGGCTGGCAAATCGATAAACTCGATAACGCAAAATCGATAGATCCAGATATTTCGCAAGCCCTTACAGCTAGAACTACCAAATTTGGGGAGAAAATAGCTACTAGCAATCCCCAAAAAACTGCATCAAAAATTTTGGGGCCACGCCCACCCATACCGCCCCCAGCCCCCCCCCCCCGCAGTTCAACACTAAAAATGCCCATATCTTCTACAGTTTTTGAGCTAGACCCACCAAATTTGGTACCAAGATAGGTGTTAACGATCCCGAACCCAATTCATAAAAACTTTGGATGCCACGCCCATCTTTACTGCCCTATCCGCCCTCAACCACCCCAACGCTTCGCTAAAAACGGTAGTGCGTGTATCTTCCATAGTGTTTGAGCTAGAGTCACAAAATTTGGTAGGTAGATAACTGGTAACGACCCCCCAAAAACTGCATCAAAGTTTTGGAGCCCCACCCACCCATTCCGCCCCCAGCCCCCCCGCAGTTTAAAAACAGAAATGCTTATATCTTTTACAGTTTTTGAGTTAGAGCCACCAAATTTTGTGCCAAAATAGGTGATTATAGCCCCAAAATAAATGCATATAAACTTTGGATGCCACGGCAATCCATACTGACCAAGCTGCCCCAAACCGCCCCAATGCTTCACTAAAAACGGGAATGCTTGTATTTTCCAAAGCGTTAAGGCTAGAGTCACCAAATTTGGTAGGAAGATAGCTAATAACAATCCCCAAAAAACTGCATGAAAGTTTTGGAGCCACGCCCCCCCTGATCCCGAGCCCCCTGCATTTTGAAATCAAAAACGCCTATATTTTCCACATTTTTTAGCTAGAGCCGCCAAATTTGGTGCCAAGATAGGTGATGAAGAAACCCAAAAAAAAAGTGGCGCCCCCCACCCATACCGCCCCCAGCCCCCCCTTCACCTCATTCTAATAACTTTGAGCTAGAGTCACCAAATTTGGTATGAAGATAGCAATTAACATCATAAATAGATCTGCAGCTAAACTTTGGACGCCACGCCCCCCATACCAGCCCCCAGACCCCAGCCCCCCTTCTACCATATTCTACTTACTTTGAGCTAGAGTCACCAAATTCTGTTTGAGGATAGCAATTGACATCATAAATAGATCTACAGCAAAAGATTGGATGCCACGCCCCCCCTTACCAACAACAGCCCCCCTTCCCACAAATTTTACTATTTTTGAGCTAGAGTCACCAAATTTGGAAGGAAGATAGCTTTTTGGCATCCCGTACACTCCTGCCGTATCCACACACCATTGCAATCAGCTCTCTTTTAATGTGTTTAACTACTGGTATCGAGTATACCGCAGTCGGGTGCGTCCGACTGCAACGTTTCTACTTGTTCTGATTTAAAATTGAATAATTTGGACTTCTTTCAAAATTATGCCAACATCGTAACATCAATTGAAAATAATTGCAACCAAAGATTTCAAGATATAAGCTGCATTAAAAATTTGATAGATCTGCACGACTACCCTCTTATATGCGAAGTCCAGGAACATAACGCAGAAATCCAAAGCGATCTAACACAATTACGTGATGATATTGAAATTCCATTAAAAACTGGCGAGCATTTCTGGCGAGAACTCGATAATAAATATTATTGTCTTAAATATGAAAATGGTAGACTATATTCGATGTTTGGTACAACATATAATTGTGAGGTTGCGTTTTCCACTTTAAAAATAATATTAAGTAAAAGTCGCAACAAACTAACCGATCAGCACCTATCAGATCTCTTACGGATTAAGGAAAACAAAGGAGACATCGATTTGGGTGAGTTGTGCAAAAATTAATTCTCAATGAGCTAAAAATCCTAACTTTTGTTTTCTTCTTTTCAGCACGCCAATATCGACAATACAATACAAATATGCTGCGCATCGATTTAATTTGTTTTATGTTTGAATAGAACGAATTTTATTTTTTCAGTGTAAAGTAGTAAAACGTCTCGTTGCCTTCGTGTTTCGCTGCTTCGCACACAAGCGCAACGCTTTCATTGTATGAGTTTGGACATCTAAACTTTAGATTCAGTGTTTGCATTTGCTGCTACATACATAGCAGCAATTTCCATAATAGTTTTGCTCTGCTCCCGCTATTGCTTTGATTTCGTACGGCTCTGTAGCATAGCAGAGAGCACAAAAACATTACGGTTGCTCTAATGCTTTGCTATATATCACAGAACGTCGGAGTACAGAGCAAAAGCGATAGCAAAAAATGTGCGACGCACTATTTGTAGTTATAGCAATAGCACAAGCATAGACAACGAGATGAGAGCAAAGCGAACGAACTTAATTTTTTGTGCCACTGCGAGAGAGCATATGCGATCTTTTTCTTTTTGCTCCCATAGCATCTGTAGTTGCTGTCGGAGCAGCTTCGTAGTCGCTCTCATAGCAGCTCTGTATTTTGCGGCATTCCAGATATTACCGTTACATTTTGTTTTGGTAGACATGCACTCATTGAATTTTTTTAAAACCGCAGTATTGTTAGTTGATCTTATGCGTAAACATGGCTTCGCGAAAAAGCACTATTAATATTTTTAAATATTTTGAAGACAATGGGTCAACATATGTGAACATTTAATTTAAAGAAACATATTATTGGAGTGCACAAGATAAAAATCTAAATCAGATTTGTAGGCAAATCCGTTTATTACACTCAATACCGAAGGTAAAGAGTATATTGGTTTTGTGAAATGTCCGTCATGGTGTCTGTCCGTCTGTCCATCCATCCGTATGGCATAGTAAATTAAAGTGTCTAGGTTGGAGTTCTACGATAACTAGGGGGCTGGCAAATCGATAAACTCGATAACGCAAGTCGATAAATCCAGCTTTTTCATAAGTCCTTTGGATGCCACGCCTATCCATACTGCCCTAGCCGCCCCCAACCGCCCCAACGCCTCGCTAAAAACGGGAATGCATATACCTTTCATAGTGTTTAAGCTAGAGTCACCAAATTTGGTAGGAAGATAAGTATTAATGACCCCCAAAAACTGCATCCAAGTTTTGGAGCTTTGCCCCCTCCGTTCCCCAGCCCCCTGCATTTCGAAATAAAAATAGCCTATATTTTCCACAGCTTTGAGCTAAAGCCACCAAATTTGGCGCCAATGTTGTTGACTAAAAACCAAAAGAATTTGCATGCCGCCCCCAGCCCCCCTTCCACCATATTCTACTAACTTTGAGCTAGAGTCACCAAATTTGGAAGGAAGATAGCTTTTTGGCATCCCCATCTGCACCAGACACTCCATTGCAATCATTTCTCTTTTTATCGGTTTTATTACTGGTATCGAGTATACCGCAGTCGGTTGCGTCCAACTGCAACGTTTCTACTTGTTTCTTTATCTAATCGTAGCCACTAATCCCTAATCTGCCGCTAGTCTCATTGGGTTTTTCTGGGTTTTCCCAATCCACGCAACTACTGTTGGGCCACTAGATACCGAAGGTAAAGAGTATATTGGGTTTGTGCAATGTCCGTCATAGTGTCTTTCCGTCTGTCCGTCCGAATGTTTGCATCTTTTTCCACACCCTTCAAGCAAGAGACTTGAAACTTTGCAAATATCTTTTTATGACATAGTAAATTAAAGTATCAAGACTGTGGCTCTCCGATAACGGGGGGCTGGAAAACCGATAAATTCGATAGCACAAAATCGATAAAGCACTCATTTCACACGCCCATACAGCAAGAACTTCAAAATTTGAGTAAAGCTAGAGCCACCAAATTTGGTAGGAAGATTACTGTTAATGACCTCAAAAAACTGCATCAATGTTTTGGAGTCCAAACTAAACCAAATTTGGAAGGAAGGTAGCTTTTTGCCTTCCCCATCTGCATCAGACAATCTTGGAGTCTGCGTATATCCCTACCAAATCCGCACCCCATTGCAATCAGGTCTCTTTTTATCGGTTTTATTACTTGTATCGAGTAAACTGCAGTCGGTTGCGTCCGACTGCAACGTTTCTAATTGTTTTTAAATTAGAAACGCCTATATCAACGGTTTTTGAGCTTCCACAAATTTGGTGCTAAGAAAGCCGCTTCCAGCTTTTAAAGGTGCAATGGAAGAAATACGAAATAAGGTGTAAAATTAAATTTATGACTTTGTTAGTTTTTCCTTTTTTTTTACATATGGTCAAAGTAGCAGGGTAGTGTTTCGCATCCACTTCGTAACTCAAATGACTTGTAATACAGCAAATATATTGAGCCATATCTGTATTTGTATATTGTATTTCCTCTGAACAGATTCAATCTCATGATCATCTGGATATTGAGTTTATATGCGCTAAAATTTTATTTAGCGGCTGCTCACTGTATATTACTTGTTCATATATTTCTCCCCATCTGAATGCCCTGCAACTTGTTTCGTCGTTGTTGACGGATATGGATCAACTTATAGTCGTTGGTGATTTTAATTTGGCACATGTTGTATGGTCTGTGAATGACACATCTTCGGCGCAATTACCAGCCACTTCTGATGATTTGATCGAGTTAGTCCTATCACAAGGTAACAGGGTGCATGACTGTAGTAATAAAATCTTAGATTTGATATTTGTTTCTGACTCTGATTGTAGTAATGCTAGTAGAGTACCCCCTCTAGTGCTTCCTGAAGATACCTATCATCCAACTTTAGAACTTTCCTTTGAATTTTTTAGCTTCAGACCAGCATCTAACAAATCTTTAAAGACCCGTTCTTTTCGCAAAACTTACTTTACTAAATTGAATGATCTTCTTTAGCATACTAATTGGTCTCACCTTTATTCTTGTATTGATATAGAAACTGCCATTGCCATTTTTCATAAGACCTGGAATTGGTATTTGGACAGCTGTGTTCCCCTCAATTTCTTGAAGTGCAAATAAACTACCTTGGTTTACGAGGAAACTATTAAAATTAAAACACATGAAAGATCCTATAAAAAATTTTAAAAATCTGGAAATACTATAGATTTATCCTCGTGTACAATAGCAGTCAACTTTTATTTCTGTAAACACTTCCTGTTACAATAATTATCTCAACCGTTGCAGATTAAACTTTTCCTGTGATCCAAAACAGTTTTATAAATTTGTTAACTCAAAACGTAAATCTTCATGCTTGCGATCCTCTGTTTACCTCGATAATATAAAAGCAATTTCCGATCAACAAGTGGCTTATATATTTGCTGAGTATTTTCAATCAGTTTACTCATCGATATTATATAGTTGGAATAATTCCTATCCTTTTCAAGTTTAAATTTCAAATTGCATATGTGTTCCAGTTTTTACTGAGTGAACACTGCTTAGTGACAACTCCATAAAAATTCTTCTAAGTCAAACGTAAAACTATAAGGGTTTATCCAAGTTGTCTTCCATTCCGAAAGTCTTTGAAAAAATTATATACTCTCAATTGGAGCACTTCTGTAGTTCAATTATATCCCCTTATCAATACGTTTTTGTTAGGCAAAGATCTACTACCACCAACCTTTTTGAGTTCCCCTCGATTGTTATCAAAGGGATTCAGACCAAATCGCAAACTGACGTCGTTTATTCAGATTTAAGTAAGACATTTGATTCAGTTAGTAATTCTCTGTTGCTTCAAAAAT
Source organism: Scaptomyza polygonia (assembly GCA_035044585.1). Lineage (NCBI taxonomy): Eukaryota > Metazoa > Arthropoda > Insecta > Diptera > Drosophilidae > Scaptomyza > Scaptomyza polygonia. Next base: position 190,828 of record JAWNNU010001644.1, read on the forward strand.
TAAATATTATTGGATTTCCAGGAAATCTCTTGTCGTGGCTTTCTGAGTACTTGTGTGGTCGAACACAAAAGGGAGTTTTTAAATCAACTGTATCCAAATCGTTTTTGTTACCTCTGCTGTTCCTCAGAGGAGTCACCTGGGACCATTGCTATTTAATCTCTTAATTAACGATTTTCCTGCTGTTACAACTGACTCTCGTGTTGATATTAATTCAATGATGTAAAGCTATGCTTCACATATAGTGATGCTTCTCTGTGTAACTTACTGCAGTTGAATTTGGGTGATTTTTCGGCATGGTGCTGTTATAGCTTACTTCATTTAAATTGTTTAAAATGCAAAGCCATGTCTTTCTATGGAAGTACCCCTTATACTGCCCACTAATTGCTTGATGCTTCACCACTTGACCGCGTTTTTGAAATCAATGATATAGGCATCATGCTCACATATCGTCGATGGTCAATTAGGCCATTAATATCATTGGCTTCATCAAGCGGTGGTCAAAAAAGTTTACTTATTCCTACACCACTAAAACGCTATACATATACATCTCTAGTACGTCCCATCCTGGAGTATGGATATTGTATGTGGTCCCCGCAACACGGGATTCACCAATAAAGAATTGAATCTGTGCAGAAGGTAATTCTTCTGTTTGCGCTTAGAAGTTTTGACTGGGTTCCTGGAATAGACCTACCCCCATATTCAAGTAGACTTCTTTTAAGAAATCATCCTTCTCTGTTTAACCGTAGAATTATGCATGGAGTAGTATTTATCGCTAATCTACTTAATGAAGAAATCGAATCATCAGTTCTACTAAGTCGAATACAAATTAACGTTCCTATTAGATCTACCCGTAATTTTTTACCCCCTAGCCTTGCTCGTTGCTCCAGCAACTATTTAACTCATGATCCATTGCGTGTCATATGTTCTGACTATAACAAGCTTTATTCCCTTGTCTCTTTTAAAACCTCAACTCCATTAATTAAACGATCAACCTTTTTTCTTTTTCTAATCGTAACCACTAATCCCTAATCTACCGCTGGTCTGATTGGGTTTTTCTGGGTTTTTCCCAATCCACACAACAAATGTTGGGTCACTAATATTACTCGATACCGAAGGTAAAGAGTATATTGGGCTTGTGGAATGTCCCTCATGGTGTCTTTCCGTCCATCCGTTTCACACTGGGCGAAACAGCCAATCTAGCTTATATTAATCGAAATATTCAAATCACTCGTTTCGACAGTTTGTTTGGTATTTTCGATTAACAATACTTTATCGATACGATTTGTATAATTTGCGATATTCAGTTACGGATAGTAATATAGTAATGAGCTTTTAAAGACGACTTATGTATCGGCTGATAAAAAAATACATTTTGGCTCCAATTTACGGAGCACATATTTTACATTTTCATAAAGTTATTGATGTGATTTTGTTTAACTACATTTGGTATTATTATTCCCAAGGCTATGTATTTATAAGAAAAATGTGTTCGTCCAGTATATTTAGAAGGATTCGTGTATAATTTATAGTAAAAACACCATTATATGTGTTGTGTGTTTATCGTACATATGGTACTTTAATAGCCTATATATTGTTTTGTCCTCAAGTTTCCCGTCTAAATTGTATTTTGTTTTGTGGTTTTGTTTATTGTCAATGTAAAATCACAAGAACCAACTGCAGGGCCCTGCGTATTTTTTTTTTTTTTTAATGAATTTCGTAGGCCAATGTCCGTCTGCAGAAGCGCCCTGTTTTCAGTGTGGCATGAGGAAGTACATGCCGCCGAAAAGTTGTTTGCGGTAGAAAAATATGTTTTTTCCAATATAGTTAAATACCAAGTAAATGAGCATCTGTTCGCTGAACTAAAAAACAAAATTCGACTATTTGTTGTAAAATTAAATGCAAAATGGAAGAGTTGCATAGTACATTTAAAAATCAAAATTAACAATGGATGAATAGCCACCTTAAGCTAATTGATAATAATGCTGGACGTCCACGAAAAATTTTACTGATTGCTCATTAAAAACACAAAAACAAAAGCAACAAGCAGTGAACTTCTATTGGCAGCTCAGAGAAGCCTTTACAATGTTTGAAAGCGTTCTGCAGCTCAAGTGCTATTGATAATGAATACAAACGATGACATGGCCAGTAAGATGAAAAATGCTGCTGAAAGTAACAATGAACTGCAAGTAAAATATACAGTCGATGAAGCTTTGGCGTTTTTTATTGATGAACGCTTTTCTAAAATATCCTATATTTAAATGCAGAAAAGCGCCAAAGCTCGCCACGCAAATATATATTTATCCTATGATGCTTTGAGGCTGGCTAAAAAGAAATTTTATCAAGATGGAGTAGTAGTTACTGAATATTCAACACAAGTAAGTCGTCAAAATATCGTTGGTCACACTGCTGCAAGACTCCTAGAAGCTTATGCGAATATATTTGATAAAAGCAGCTTAAAAGGAAACGAAAAGTTAACTGTGATATATAAATGGGGTTGTGATGGCACCAGTGGACATTCAGCTTATAGGCAAAGATATAGCGATCCAGAGAAAATTATGATGGATGGACACATGTTCACTGTTTGCATAGTACCGCTGCAAGTTAAATTTGGTTCAAGAATTATGTGAAAAAACGACCATCTTCAACTCGGTTTTGTAGGCATTTAAAAATAATCTGCGAAAAGGAAACTGCTAACTTAGTTTCTGCAGAGGTTAAAGATGTAAAATTACAAATTTCTAAAATCAACCCTACAACTGTGAACTCTTGGGAGGTTCATCGTCAATTCGTCATATAAGATGATTGACGGCAAAGTGTTCAGTGTTATTGCTGATTCGTCATCACAAAGCTGTGGAATTTGTGGAGCTACCCCAAAATCTATGAACGACTTAGAAAATGTCAAGAACCTAGAAGCCAACGAAAATCGTTTTGAATGTGGCCTATTCACATTGAACGCATGGATTCGCTGCTTGGAGTGTATACTCCATGTGGCATATAGGATCCCAATTAAAAAGTGGCAAGTACGCGGGGATGATAAGTACATTGTTGAAAAGAGAAAAATACTAATACAAAATGAACTGAAAAAGCAAATGTCTCTACTGGTTTACATCCCAATGGCTGGTTGCGAAAACACAAATAACGGCAACACAGCTAGAAGATTTTTGTAGCAAGCGGAACTGGCTTCCAAAATAACTGGCGTATATGAAAAATTAATTCGTCGACTTAGTATCATTTTAAGATGCATGGCATCAATATCAATTTGACACCGCTAAACTTTTTGTAGAAACATATCCGTGGTATTATATGCCAAGCTCTATCCACAAAATTTTGATTCATGGAGCTGATATCATAAACTGTGTTGCTTTACCTATTGGCATAATGTCGGAGGAAGCCTTAGAAGCACGCAAAAAGGACGTGCGTAATTACCGCCTTCAACACACTCGGAAAACTTCTCGCCTGCATACAATGGAAGATCTAATGAAAAGACTTTTAAAATTGCCTATCCTCTTATTTCAAAGCTTTCCAAATCATCTAATTCTTCAAGAAAATTTGTTAAGCTATATAAAGAAGTTTTAAGCTTAATTTTAGATCCAGATATCGGTGATTATGTTTCAGAAACAGATTCTGATTAATTTTTTCTTTCCACAATCATTGCCTTTTGTTTAATTTTATCCATCTTAAAATAATTGTACACAAAAAAAATTGAGTTCGTACATAACTGAAACTACAAATATTAAAAACATATAATTAATTAATTCACGAAATAAAGAAGAAGAAATAACAGAACTAAATTATCTCTTTTATTTTAAAAGTTATTAATTAATATAAGCTAGATTAGCCATGTCGCCCACTATGCGTCTGTCCGTCTGTATGAACGCAACTATTTTCTACACCCTTCGAAACTTTGAAACTTTGCAAATCTTTTTATTTATGGTATAGTAAATTAAAGTGTCAAGATTGGGGCTCTACGATAACTGGGGGGCTGGCTAATCGATAATCTCGATAACTCAAAATTGATAAATCCTTCTATTTCGCACGCCTTTTCAGCTAGAACTACCAAAATTGGGGAGAACAAAGTAACTTACAACCCAAAAAATATTGCATACACATTTTTTGGGCCACACCCACCTATTCTGCCCCAGCCCTTAAAGACATAAACGCTTATATCTTCCACAGTTTTTGAGCTAGACTCACCAATCTTGGTAGGAGTATTGCAATTGACATCATACATAGATCTGCAGCAGCCTTTTAGCCAACTTATTGGCTTTATTACTGGTATCGAGTATACCGCAGTCGGTTGCGTCCGACTACAACGTTTCTACTATGTCAATAGCTATTTTCCAACCAAATTTGGTGACTCAAAGTAAGTAGAATATCCAATTTTTTTGGTTTCTTCATCAACAACCTTGGCACCAAATTTGGTGGCTTTAGCTCAAAAGCTGTGGAAAATATAGGCGTTTTTGATTTCGAAATGCAGGGGGCTGGGAAACGGACGGGGCGTAGCTCCAAAACTTTGATGCAGTTTTTTGTGGGTTGTTAGTAGCTATCTTCTCATTAAATTTGGTTCTAGCTGTAAGGACTTATGAAATAGCTGGATTTATCGATTTTGCTTTATCGAGTTTATCGATTTGCCAGCCCCCTAGTTATCGTAAAACTCCAATCTAGACACTTTAATTTACTATGCCATAGATAAAGTTATTTGCAAAGTTTCAAGTCTCTAACTTGAAGGGTGTGGAAAAAAGTTGCGAACATACGGACGGACGGACAGACGGACAGACACCATGACGGACATTGCACAAACCCAATATACCTTGACCTTCGGTATCGAGTTTAAAAAGCTAATCAGTGTTAGAACTCACGAGCGATGTGTTAACACCTGTTTGTACCTGTTTGATTGCTATTTATTAGCATACAAAAATTTGAAACTGGCAATTTTAGACTTATATTGGAATATACCCGCTGCTTTCCATTATGGAAGGGCGGTATCGACTTATATGAACTTTGTGCAATTCTACAGCTTGAAGGCCCATACCCAGCAAAAAAAATGTGTGTGTCAGCTTCGACGCACGACTGGAGTTTACTCCTTCAGATTGACTGCCTAAATAGGCACAAAAAGCTTACTAGTCTAAGAAAAAGATTAAAAGATTAATATGATATCAAATCGTTAATAAACGAATCAATGAAAATACTAAAATGGTATATATATTTTTATTCTATTTGCATTTATTTTATACATCTAACATATAACAAATAACAAAAGTTTATGTTGACAGATTATTATTTTATAATAATCATCTAAGCTTATATTACTATTTTAAAAATTAATTTGATCAATAGCGTCGTCGTTATTATTAATTACTGTAACAAGAGGCTTATGGTAACTCAAATACGACACATGAACGTTGGTAGATATGTGGGTTAAAAATCTTGAAAATACGGCATCAATGGTTGTACCACACCTCGTTGTCCCTAATGTTCTTTCGGAAATAATATTTAAATTGAGTTCAGATTTTAAAAACTGTATTAATCTCAATCCATCATCATTATTAAAGTTGATATTAAAATCGCCGCTTAGTATTAGCGGAAGTACATGATACTGTTTTTTTAGTAGATTTGATCCACCTTCTGTATAAGCTAACAATTTCTCATGAATGAAACTGATTACATCATCAACCTTTTGATTAACAGAAATGTATACTGAGACGACAATAATGTGATTACCGTTAGGCAAAGTACATCTCGCTGCACATATGTCTCCCAAATTTATTTGTGCAGCTTGAGCGTCTCAGCAACGACAAGCCAGCGCGTTGTTGTTTTGTTCAGTTTCCCTTTGCGTTCAGCGGCTCGTCGATTAACGGAGAGGCGGCGGGTCAGCGGACAGCAAGAACGGTAAAAAGTTGTTGGTACATATTGTATGCAAGTGCGATTGATACATGTAATTCTTGCTGGGCCAGCTTGCCGAGGTTTTTGTTATTTTTGATATTTTTCCTTTTACATATGTACCAATGCACTACTGAATACATTTTCGAAATTTGTTCGCAACTTTGCGTAACTGTATGGCAAGGATTGTTGGAAAGTGTCATAGGGTAAATATTGGGAAGAGTATGAATGAGCAGCAATAGCAAAACTGAAATTTGACTACTTAAAATGAAATTGTGCTACTCGGTCACTTCCAAAATGACAAAACCTTTGGAATTCTGTTTTCGTTTTGTTCGAATACACGCATACCATCACATGCTTGCAACGAATTATAACGGGATTCTTGAATAATGAGAGAATGAACGAAGTTCAATCAACCATTTATAATTGAAGCTATTTTTCAATTGTTAACTTAACGCCAACTTATTCTAATGATAATATGCAATTATTTGCAAACATATTGTTGAACAAGATATCCACAATAGCACTGAGAAATTATTTGAGAATTTACCATTCATCATCCACCGCAATTCTGTTTTCGGTTTGTTCGAATACACGCATACACACACATGCTTGCAAAGAATTATAACGGGGTTCTTAAGTAATAAGAGAATGAACTAGCGAACGTTGGATACACTTTCAAAATATAAGTGCTACTGTGGATATGTAGTTCAATCAACTATTTTTTATTGAAGCAATTTCTCAATTGTTAACTTAGCGACAACTTACGCTAATGAAAATATGCTATTATTTGCAAATACATTGTTGAACAACATACCCACAATAGCACTTATATTTTATAAGGGTATCCAACATTCGTCATGCACTAGACTTCACAAAAACGTAACGAAATTTGTTCAGTTGATTTCACTCCTCATATTTTTTCATACCGGGCTACTTATATGCAAATTGATTCTTAAGGAGTAAACTCCAAAAAATTTCATTTATGGAAAGTGCTCAATTTTTAAGGCCTGTTGTCACATACACCGGAAACCGAAACCGAAACCGAATTCAGTACATTTGCGACTGCGATAGAAACTGCAACCGAAACATCGTTATTTTTCGCTTGCTAGCAGTCGTAATCGAATTCAGTACATTAGCAACCGAAACCAAAACAAGTTCTTTTGACTTTATTCGGTTGCTGCCAACCGACGAACAGCTGTTTTCTACAAACGCAGCTAACTTAACGCTGGTCAATTCTTTGTGTTTTCCATGTGAATTCGGTTGCAATTGATGACCAACAACCAATAGCTGTAAATCTTTTTGCATTTGGGTGTATGTGCGTTTGTTTCATTGCTTGCCGGGTCGCCTGTCGAGGTTTTTGATATTATCCCTTTTTCTGAGTCAGAGGCAAACGAAGTCGACAAATTCACTACTGAATACACTTTCGGAATATGTGTGCATTTTCGCATAACTGTATGGTAGTTGAGTTGGCTAGTGTCTTAAAACTGAAAACATGGAAGAGTTCTAATGACCAGCAATTTAATACTGATATTTGGCTGTGTGGGTTAGGGTTGCCATCCGTCCTGGAGTTCCGCTACATGTCCCGCTTTTCCAGGTAATGTCCCGGTGTCCCGACGCGACACGAAATTGTCCCGGTTTTCTATTGTTTCGATGAGTAACGGATTTTTAAATGGCTGCAACTAGACGACGCGAACTTTTCGTATGATGAAAGTGTAGCGAAGTGTGTTGAATAATTTTTTGAGAAAAACATTTCGATAGACGATTCACTCTTGTTCGACCAAGTTGCCAACTTGAAGAAGTTTTTGTCACGACAAGTGAAGACGTTTTTTGAGCAAGGCTCTGCAGATAAGCTGGTACAGTTTTTTGCAGCAAACGTAAAGTCAAGCTGTTACTCGGAACTTCCGAGTCAGAACTATTGAAAATAGCAGAATTCTTTTATGCAATTCCTCCGCACAATGCAAATTGCGAAAGGTTTTTTTCGTTAATAAATTCGCAGTGGTCAGACGAAAGAAATAGGTTACTGGTGGAGAATGTTTAAAACTTAATGATTGTTTAATTAAATTTTGTAGACATGGGTTGTTTGAACTTTTATAAAGAATTGATGGACAAAAATAATATTAGTGTATTGAAAAAAATTGACAGTGTGGAGAAGTACAATAATAAGTAAGTTAACATAATTAATAAATAATAATAATTTTACGTAGTTGTAATGACATATGGCCTGTTAAGTTAAATGGCTTATTTCAGTTTTTAAGGAATAAAAATATGTGAGCATTAAATTTGTAATGAATAAATATATCAATATTCAAATTGTGTTGTGGGGGGGGGGGGGGGGGTTGTGGTCAAACGTCCCGGAACGGCCTGAGCCCCAGGTGGTCACCCTAGTGTGGGTTCATGTATGCTTATGCTGCATATTGATATTTGTAACGAATTTTTTGTGCAATCTATGCATACATGAACACACAGCCAAGTATCGCTTTTCAATTGCTGGACATCAATGCTCTATCATAATTTCAGTTTTATGACACTATTCAGCAATTTCAGTAGTACAGTAGTGCATTCGTGTCGATGTCGTTTGCCGCCGACACAGAAAAAGGAAGAAAAAAAACTAATGAGTGTTAGAACTCATGAGCGATGTGTTTGAATTTAGTTATTTTTGCAATAAATAAGATTCTTGGATATGAATGATAGCTTGCCTGCTTTACGTATTCTATGACCTTTTGATACCTGTCCTACCCCACAAAACACATGCACTAGCAACTGATATGCACCTAGCCAACCAAGTATCTTGAGCTAAAAACTAGGCTTCTGCAAGCACTTGTCTACAAAACTATTTTTCTTCCCCCCATAATTGCGCTTGAGTTAGAAAACAAGATTTTGTCTTTCAAGGCAGTCAAATATCAGTTTTGCTATTGCTGATCATTCATACTCTTCCCTGTTTTGACCCTATGACACTTTCTAACAACCCTTGCCTTACAATTATGCAAAGATGTACACAAATTACGAAAGTGTTTTCAGTAGTGAATTGGTACATATGTAAATTTAAGCGCGCGTTTGCCGCTGACAGAAAAATTAAAAATATCAAAAATAACAAAAACCGGTCATTTGTTTATGTTTTCCATATATTCCGTTCGGTTTCGGTATCAGTTGTATGTGGCAACCCACGCAAAATCGTCCAGCAAACGAAACAGCAACCGAAACTGCAATCGATATTTTTTTTCGGTTTCGGTTTCCGGTGTATGTGACAACAGGCTTTACGATAGGCTCCACATCAAGTTAGAGTGACCAGCAGTGCCGAATACTTGTATGGAAATTTTAAATATTTGCTGGTCACCTTGTTTGATTAAATCGTTTGTTGTGCTAGCAAATTGTAAAAAATTGATTAAAAGAACAAGGAAATAGTGATTTTGTGGTGGTATTAGCTGCTTTCATTCTTCTAAGGAGAAGGAGAAAAGCTAAAGAACCGAATCTTGCAAACTGATTATAGATCTCAGGATCAAGAGGCGTATCAAGTTGAAAGCACTTCTGATCTTGGTTCGGATAGCATTAGGGGACGCCTGGAAGGTTATCCAAAATTTTTTAGAAATAATATTGAGGAAGATGTTAATTCAAGCGAAGGTTCTGTTCCTTGGAAATATAATTTTGCTGGTGTTTTAAATTAAATAAAACATTGAATTCAATTTAAACTAAAATTTTATTGTTTGTCTTTCTCTTCTTCATATTTTTAAATTTAGCTATATATTAAATTAGTAATTTCTATTTCCACATCGGTGGCTAAATTTGCCGGAAGTCGGCTTTATAAATTATTCCAAAATGGAAATATATCCCGATTGGCTGATTTTGGGGCATTCAGAAATTTGTCTAATATGCCCACCAGTTGGTGATCGGTACTAATAGGCACTAAATGTGCTGGGCTCGGTATTTGTCTCAACGTCGAATAAAAAATCCAAAGACTCGGTAGCCTGTAACGCCAAAAGCTCGGCAGCCGGTGACGCTAAAAACTCGGCAGCCGGTGACGCTAAAAAGGTCGAGCAACTGGTAATATTCCAAATAGATTCGTTTCTTTTTACCGCATTGATTAATGCGATTTTATCTTCGCGAAGCTTTAGAACCGCGTACGTTTATTTATTTTTTTTTTTGATGCGTCCATTCTGTATTCTGCTCGTAAAATTTTTGCTGCCCGTAATTATTGTAAAGCTATTATTTCGTTTTAAAGAACAGGTGGTTATGAAATCCACAATTATTCCACTATCGGAACTATTGATTAATTTTACTAATGGTTGCTGGGAATTTCAAAACGGAATGCAGAACGGAAAATTTCTGGCATCTGTTTTTTTTTACATAGAGTTGCACCACTAAGCAGAAAATAATATAGAGCATTCATTCAGTACGGCGAAGTTTATCATTCAGTACCAGTGAGATCAGAACCAGGCAAAAAAAAAAGAACGAAATGAGCGGTCTCTCGCCGCAAATTTTTGCCGACAAAGTGTGCAGCGCAAAAACTGCAAGTCATTCCTTTGCCTGCTTTGCTTGCGAACGTTGGGCAACGGCAGACTCGAGCCGCTGGATCCAATCGTTGTGCATATGTATGCGTTCATATGTGAGCGAGCTCGCAGGCAGTGTGAGCTGTTTGTGGATAGAGAGGGCGCGCGGGGGGTAGGCAACCAACCAACGGGCATAATGCATTAGTATGTGAATACATGTGAGTTTGGTTTGGTTGGGCTACCTGCTTTGTGCTTTGCCTAGAATTTTTATATTTTTCCCTATGCCTTGGATTTGCATGTGTGTGTTCATGTATATATATCCAGCTCGTTTGTATGAGTGGCTATTGCTATGGCATTAACTGACCTGTCGCACTTTTAGGATTTTGACAATTTATAAACAGGTTGAGGAACATAAAGAAGTGCAATGTTAACAATATGTGTCTATTTATTATTAATTGCTATATTTGTTACTATTTATTACAGGTTTCTTATAACTATTGAAATAACTTAGAACTAATAAAACATATACAAACATAATTACATTTAATCCGCAAATAAATTAAAAATACAATGACACATTATAACCGATGTGATGATTACATATAAATGTCTTAAATACATAATCGAATCATATCAAATCAATCCATGCAAGATAAAGTATTTCTCACAAGCAGCAACAACAATGTCTCGCCACCAAAAATTCTATCAACGCATATTTCTTTGCCCACAAACAGCAAGTTTATACATATGTGTATACGCCGTGCATGGCTGCCAAAATGCAACAAAAAGTACAACAACCAAAAGTAGTTTTTACTAGTTTTTGTTGCTTTTCGGCAACGCTGTAGGCGCGGTCTGTATTCTTGTTATTTTCACAAAATTGTAAATCGGCAGTTCTTGAGTTTTGCTTCAATATGCTTATTAAAGTCAAAGTTGGAAGGGTAGTATAAACTTAATATTAACCTTGTGCAATTGAATAGCAAAACTTGAAATTCGTTAATATTATTTCAATTCTACATGTTTATTCTAGCATTGTTTATTGTTTATATTCTAGCATAAACAATATATATATTTAAATCATATATTCGATTTTTCATTGACAATTATTGAAAATTGGTTCAAGGGGTATTTTTTATTTGTGCAGCTTGTGCGTCTCAGCAACGACAAGCCAGCGCGTTGTTGGTTTGTTCAGTTTCCCTTTGCGTTCAGCGGCCCGTCGATTAAAGGAGAGGCGGCGGGTCAGCGGACAGCAAGAACGGTAAAAAGTTGTTGGTACATATTGTATGCAAGTGCGATTGATACATATATTTCTTGCTAGGCCTGCCTGCCGAGGTTTTTGATATTTTTGATATTTTCCCTTTTACATATGTACCAATGCACTAATGAATACACTTTCAAAATTTGTTCGCAACTTTGCGTAACTGTATGGCAAGGGTTGTTGGAAAGTGTCATAGGGCAAAAATTGGGAAGAGTATGAATGAGCAGCAATAGCAAAACTGATATTTGACTGCCTTGGAAGACAAAATCTTATGTTTTTTATTTCGACAAGCGCTCATAAGATTGTGTGTGTGTCCCTATGTGTATACATGTGCACATATAATTGTATGCGTAGCATTTGCATTGTTATTCATTGACCTGCTCCGATCGTTGTGGATGAGAACAATTATAAATAATAGCTTGCCTGCCTTACGTATTCTGTGATATTTTGATACGTGTCCCACCCCACATAGCACTTGCACTAGCAACTGATATGCACCTAGCCAACCAAGTATCTTGAACTAAAAACTAGGCTTCGGCAAACACTTGTCCACAAAACTATTCTTCTTGCAAATGCTACGCATACAATTATATGTGCACATGTATACACATAGGGACACACACACAATCTTATGAGCGCTTGTCGAAATAAAAAACATAAGATTTTGTCTTCCAAGGCAGTCAAATATCAGTTTTGCTATTGCTGCTCATTCATTCTCTTCCCAATTTTTGCCCTATGACACTTTCCAACAACCCTTGCCATACAGTTACGCAAAGTTGCGAACAAATTTCGAAAGTGTATTCATTAGTGCATTGGTACATATGTAAAAGGGAAAATATCAAAAATAGCAAAAACCTCGGCAGGCAGGCCTAGCAAGAAATATATGTATCAATCGCACTTGCATACAATATGTACCAACAACTTTTTACCGTTCTTGCTGTCCGCTGACCCGCCGCCTCTCCTTTAATCGACGGGCCGCTGAACGCAAAGGGAAACTGAACAAACCAACAACGCGCTGGCTTGTCGTTGCTGAGACGCACAAGCTGCACAAATAAAAAATACCCCTTGAACCAATTTTCAATAATTGTCAATGAAAAATCGAATATATGATTTTAATATATATATTGTTTATGCTAGAATATAAACAATAAACAATGCTAGAATAAACATGTAGAATTGAAATAATATTAACGAATTTCAAGTTTTGCTATTCAATTGCACAAGGTTAATATTAAGTTTATACTACCCTTCCAACTTTGACTTTAATAAGCATTTTGAAGCAAAACTCAAGAACTGCCGATTTACAATTTTGTATAAATAACAAGAATACAGACCGCGCCTACAGCGTTGCCGAAAAGCAACAAAAACTAGTAAAAACTACTTTTGGTTGTTGTACTTTTTGTTGCATTTTGGCAGCCATGCACGGCGTATACACATATGTATAAACTTGCTGTTTGTGGGCAAAGAAATATGCGTTGATAGAATTTTTGGTGGCGAGACATTGTTGTTGCTGCTTGTGAGAAATACTTTATCTTGCATGGATTGATTTGATATGATTCGATTATGTATTTAAGACATTTATATGTAATCATCACATCGGTTATAATGTGTCATTGTATTTTTAATTTATTTGCGGATTAAATGTAATTATGTTTGTATATGTTTTATTAGTTCTAAGTTATTTCAATAGTTATAGGAAACCTGTAATAAATAGTAACAAATATAGCAATTAATAATAAATAGACACATATTGTTAACATTGCACTTCTTTATGTTCCTCAACCTGTTTATAAATTGTCAAAATCCTAAAAGTGCGACAGGTCAGTTAATGCCATAGCAATAGCCACTCATACAAACGAGCTGGATATATATACATGAACACACACATGCAAATCCAAGGCATAGGGAAAAATATAAAAAATCTAGGCAAAGCACAAAGCAGGTAGCCCAACCAAACCAAACTCACATTTATTCACATACTAATGCATTATGCCCGTTGGTTGGTTGCCTACCCCCCGCGCGCCCTCTCTATCCACAAACAGCTCACACTGCCTGCGAGCTCGCTCACATATGAACGCATACATATGCACAACGATTGGATCCAGCGGCTCGAGTCTGCCGTTGCCCAACGTTCGCAAGCAAAGCAGGCAAAGGAATGACTTGCAGTTTTTGCGCTGCACACTTTGTCGGCAAAAATTTGCGGCGAGAGACCGCTCATTTCGCTCTTTTTTTTTGCCTGGATCTGATCTCACTGGTACTGAATGATAAACTTCGCCGTACTGAATGAATGCTCTATATTATTTTCTGCTTAGTGGTTGCACATAAAAATTCCGTTTCGCAGCTGCTGGGAATAGGGCTTTACGTGAGAATTTTAATATTATTTCTATATTTAATGTTTATTTATATTCCAGCAATAAGGTTTGGTATTCATTTTCAATAAAAGAACTTGTATATTATTAAGTAAGTCTTAGAGTTTTCATTGACAATTATTGAATATTGGTACAAAGGGTATTTTTGCATAAGGCAGCTTGTGCGTCTCAGCAACGATAAGCCAGCACCGAGTTGGTTTATTTTAGTTGCGCTTTGCGTTCATCGGCCCGTCGATTAAAGGAGAGGCGGCAGGTCAGAGGAAAGCAAGAACGGTCAAAATTGTTTATTATTTGTATACATGGTTGAATTATACATGGTTAAGTCGTGAGAGCATGCTCGCTCAATTTTTAGGAGCCTGTTGTTAGTCGCAAAGCAGCTGTCAACGTGATAAGTTGTGAGTGCGGACGAATTTTTCGTGGAATTTTAAGGTTATGTTACTTTTTTAGAACTATGTTTATATGTTTTATACGTTTATACATGTTTCATGTCATTGTATTTCATTTACATAATCAGTTTAAAAATTTAAATTACACATGTAGCCAAAAACACACAACGCTCTGAAATTAGAACCTCTGTTGAAAAATGTAAACAAAATCACACATCGTTCTATCTCGTTTTTGCACACTAAAACAAGACGATGAAGCAATATCGAAGCAGCAACTATGCTATCTCTCTTGCACTCGCATGGTCTTATCAACAGGCTCCTTCTGCCGCGCATGACTTAACCTTGTATAATTCAACCATGTTTGTATACATGCTTGCTTAATTTCTTGCTGGGTCGAGAATTTTGATATTTTTCTTTTATTGTGCCCTGCACTGAATGTGTGTGTATGTGCATACATGTGTTTACGATAAGCCAGCAAAGCTCACATACACGCTTCTAGAAAATTTGTACAATTTCTCTGTCTATTTTATTATACTTTACTCTATTCCAAGTTTTCGGCAACGAACCTTAACAAATGCATCACTGAATACACTTTCGTAATTTGCGTACATCTTTGCACAATTGTTGGCAAAGGCTGTTAGAAAGTGTCATCAAGGAAAAATTGGGAAGAGTATGTATGATGAGCAGCAGCAAAAATGATATTTGACTGCCTTGGAAGACAAAAAGATAGAGAAGTGTATGGTCTTTGTTGTTGATTTTTATACTCGATACCGAAGGTAAAGAGTATATTGGGTTTGTGCAATGTCTGTCATGGTGTCTGTCCGTCTGTCCGTCTGTATGAACGCAACTTTTTTTCACACCCTTCAAGTTAGAACTTTGCAAATGTCTTTATCTATGGCATAGTAAATTAAAGTGTTAGGATTGGAGTTCTACGATAACTAGGGGGCTGGCAAATCGATAAACTCGATAACGCAAAATCGATAGATCCAGCTATTTCGCAAGCCCTTACACCTAGAACTACCAAATTTGGGGAAAAAATAGATATTTACAATCCCCAAAAAACTGCATCAAAAATTTTGGAGCCACCCCCAGCCCCCCTTCTACCATATTCTACTAACTTTGAGCTAGAGTCACCAAATTTGGTATGAGGATAGCTTTTGACATCATAAAAAGATCTACAGCAAAAGTTTGGATGCCACGCCCCCCCTTACCAACCCCAGCCCCCCTTCCCCAAAATTTTACTAATTTTGAGCTAGAGTCACCAAATTTTGTATGAGGATAGCAATTGACATCATAAATAGATCTGCAGTAAAAATTTTGATGCCATGCCCCCCCAAACCTCCCCCAGCCCCATATCCATCATATTTTTTTAACTTTGAGCTAGAGCCACCAAATTTGGTATGAGGATAGCTATTGACATGATACACAGATCTTCAGCAAAAATTTTGATGCCACGCCCTCAAACCCCCCCGCAGCCACTACCTTTAAAAAACTTTGAGCTAGAGTCACCAAATTTGGAAGGAAGATAGCTTTTTGGCATCCAGATCTGCACCAGACAGCCTTTGGGGCAGCGTACACCCCTTCTGTATCCGCACCCCATTGCAATCAGGTCTCTTTTAATCTGTTTTATTACTGGTATCGAGTATACCGCAGTCGGTTGCGTCCGACTGCAACGTTTCTACTTGTTTTGGTTGTTTTAAGTTAGAGCTTCTCACTCAACAAAACCACATGCTGCTGACTTCTGTTTGCCCGGTACTTTAACAACAATTTCTACTGGTTTTTACACATTTAAAAATCTACAAGAAAAATCTTATCGATACGAATTTCGGGACAAACCGATACTTTTTGTTTAGGGAACATATTAAAACGTTAGTAAAAAATAATATTTTGAAAAATTTCGAGCTCTTAATGTTTGTTTTTTGGACGGTAAGACAAAGGTGCTTGGTGATGCTATTATTTTTTCCGCCATTGTTTATGAAAGTTTTCAGACTCTAAATTTGTTTGTCAGTCGAGCTCAGTCCAGCACGGCACGCTACATTTTTTTTTGCATGTATTCAACTGACAGAAATAGATACCCTTGCCTATATATGTTAACATATCAATATCTGAGTCATTCAAAGTGGTACAAATCGATTGAACACACATGTTACGAAATGGTCGTTGGTTGGAAGATATTTAGTTACTTCCTCTAAAAATCTGTACCAAACATATTGGATACCATGCCTACACTTGCCGCCCCCAGCCCCTCCTTATTAACTGTGGAATGCGTATATCTTCCTCAGGTTTTGGGCTAGAATCACCAAATTTGTTGTGAAGGGAGCTGGCGACATCCCCCAATATCGGGAATGGTTGTTTCTAACACAGTTCTTAGGCATGAGTGACCAAGTTTGGTTGGATGATAGCTGAGGACATTTAAAAAAGAATCTGCATAAAGTAAGAATTTTTATTCAGCACATACTTATATACATATGTATATATATTAAGCTCAACTTTACATAAAACATTTCAAAAACTATCAAATTTTAATTTGAATACAATAACCTTTAAATTAAACGTGTAGCAGCCTGTTGAGGTACGGTTTGCTCGAGTTAGCAACCTTAAGTGTACCTCCTTTTTAAATTTTTCGATATCCCTTTATCTGCTTACAATACTGATATATGTAGTAATAAGTACAATTTTTAAACTTTTAAGTGTAAAGTAAAATTTAAAACTAATGAAGAGTATTTAATGCCTTTTAATTAGTATAACTCTTAAGAGGAAACAGGCACTCAATTGCATCTGCAATTACCAATACTATACCGGTCAGGTAAATTAATGAATGAAGGTAAGTTGCTGCGGCATGTGTCAATAGAGTTAATCTGCAGAATCCGCACAGTGGGTGCAATTGATGTATTTAATGCTCTGTGCTTGGAGTTGGACTTGAACTGCTGATGCCTAATGCTTTTTGTTGTAGCTACTGCTAATGGCAACATGATTTGCGTGAGGCTCGAAGACATTGCAACGAATGCAGCGCAGCTTCCGGTCGCATTGTTAAAGCCAATTATTGGTTGTTGATTGTTTATTTATAATGCGACCGAGCGACCGGCCAAGAAGCAAGCAACCGAACTAGCCTGCACCTGAGCTACTAACTCTATGAGTGTGACTGACCTTTGATCAGGGACATGACGCAAAAACATCCCATTCAGAGACCAGCTGCAGTCGCGCGATCGTTCTAGCTGACAGTGTCACATAAATTATAACACAAAACAAGTAAGGTTCTGGTCGGCACAGCTCGATTAGGCTCTGAATAATGCACTCATTGCCTTAATTTGACTATATAAAGCGCTTTAGACATGGAATGTTGTTAAACGAGAAATGTGGTAAGTAAAGAAATATTTTGTAATGCAGCGCGGAAAAGGCAGCAGCACCAAACATCACAAAAATAAAAGCATAAAGAAACTCGCTTTTTTCATAAGGTTTGTATTTCCTTCCTTATTTAATTAAGATTCAAATGAACAAAAAAAAAAATTCCTATACAATTTTTTAATAATGTAATAATGTACATAAATGCAGACAGCTTTGAATCAACATAACCAAGACGGTGTTGATAATTATGGTCATCTGTTCTTGGTTCGAGCACATAGAGCATTCCCCTCAGACCTTGACCCGCTATGAAGTCGGGCACACGGTAGCAAGTGATACGTGTGTTAAATAATCTGTTTTATTACTATTAAATTAGTGGCCCCTGTCAGCATTAAGGGATCTTTATATACTTATGATCAGCAGCAACGAGCGTGACTCCATAACGAGCACGGCTTCCTGGCCTGCCCCCTACTACTGCTTTGGCTTAGTCTCCTATTGCCTTGCCACTGATACAACCTCTGGCAGATGAAAAGGTCAACATACACAAACCCACTTACACAGACATAGACACTCACTTATAGACACGCACACTAATCCCAAATCATGGCCGCCCTGCCAGACTGATTGTCGTCTTCCGAGTTTGCTGCTTTCATTTCCACATCCTTAGAAAAAATTTAAGATTTTTATAAAAAAGAGCGCGCTAACATTGAGGAAAGAGGAAAGGAAGTCGACCATGCATTAAAAACAGATCCGTTCAAATTGTCTTATTCCCGTTCTTATGCCAATCCCGTTTTGATACCGCATTCCGAATCTTGCCGAAATGACGGGTCGTCGCGGGCGGCGGTAAGACGTCCGTGCGGACGAATTTCGTTCTGTTTGTTATTTCTGTTCATGTGTGTTTACATTGCCCAACGAAGTAAAAAAATTTTATTTTAAGGTAAGAAAACATTTTCGTATCAAAAACCTTAATACTAAATTAAAAATACAAAAACAAAAACAAAACATAATTAAAAATAAAAAACTATTAAAAATACTACTTCATATTAATAACAATAAATGTTTTTTATTTGAATATGAATATTTGTTTTAATTTAAATGTCACAGCAAAGCAACCGAAATGTATCGGCCGTATAAATACAACAAAACATTTTCTATACCTTACTTTATCGCACTTGCAAAACAGCCCTTTAACAGACTCAAGAGAGTAAAATAAAGAGAGCTTCCTGGCTGTCTCCCTTGCACTCACATGTTCAAATCAGTAGGTACTGGCTTGCTCGCATGACACTACCATATTAATTGTATCATGGCTCAAGGCAGTGCTGCCATAATTTTTTGAGCAAAAACAGCTAGATATACATAAAAATAAATCTAAATAAAGCTAAATACATGGAAAAAAAGGCTGAAGAAAAAGCTGGTTTAAAAAACGTTATTTTCTGGTAAAATTTAAGGAAAAGGCTATTTAAATGTTTTTTATATTAATTTTTCATATATAATAATGAGGTTTTAGTGAAAAAATTAAGAGTAAATTCTTATTCAACTTAATTTTAAGTAAAAATTTTTTTATTATTTAGTTCTTTTAAAAGTACTTCTAACGACACGGCCTATTTGTCAGGATAGTAATCCCGGTTTTCAACTAATTGCAACCATTTTTGTGGCAATGTGTATGCATGGCAGCATTTCTGGTTACGGCTTAAGCTAGGCATACACGGCGCACATGTTGGTGTGATTTGTTGGGCGTCGCTTCGCAATACACGGGCCAACATGTTCATAAACATAATTTATTGTGTGAATTTTCAGAAGACAAGATGAGCGGTACAACTGCGGACGACTCAATTCATACTTTGATAACAATGACTTGTTGCTTTTTGCACAATTTTTTAAGTAAAAAAAACTCTGCTGTTTATTTGAGAAACAGTGTGGATGATGTACATATGCAATTGAACGACTTAGAGGCCGTATGTAGCATCTTCACCCTTCGACAATTCGTTAAAACTGACGAATTGTTGTAGGTAAAGCCCATACACGACGAGCATGTTGGTAAACAAACAAATTTGTTGAAAACTAGCCCATACACAGCCAACATGTTGGGCAGCAAGTGCGTGGTAATCGAACAAATTCGTAAACCGCGCACATGTTGGCCAACAAGCCCATACACGAGTGATTTTCATCCCAACTTAAACAAATCACACCAACATGTGCGCCGTGTATGCCTAGCTTTAGTCCGTATCTTAAATTGAAAATATATTGTGGAAAAGTTTTATTTTGTTTATTAATAACCTTAAATTACGCCACTAAGTGAACCCTTATGCTTTTTCGTTTCCGCGTGGGCACGCAGGTCGCAAATTTTTGCGGTCAGGCCGCACATGCAGTAGCTGCAGTACGCCTTTGCGGGATTGGTCGCGTCTTTTCGTAGCCAATCTTCAAATTCGGCGCTCCGCAGCCACACATCGCGTACATTTTGTTTGTATGCTTTTGGCATTTTCTTAGCGAAACAACATTTGTAAAATAAACTCTTTATGTTCGAGCCACGTGGTGAGTTTGTCAGATTTTATAATCGAAAATCGCTTATCGCAACTCATGTGAATAATTTTTAGTGTTGTCAAAGATAAATATAAGTAAATAAAATGAGTAAATTTGATAAATCAAGTAAAGCTAAAAAAAGCTTAATAAAAATTTTTTAAATCTAGAATTCCCGCAACCCACTGTTTTCAATATTTTCCCGCAATCGTGTTTCAAAAACAGTCAAATCTCTCGGGAAAAAAACTAAAATGGCAGCCCTGCCTCAAGGCATACTTAACTAGGTGGCATTACTCGCTCTCTCGCCCTCTTTTCACTTCTTAAATTGACAGTCTGTAGCAAGGTATACTTAAGAAGGTGGCGTAACTCGCTCTCTCGCCCTCTTTTTACTTCTTAAATTGTCAGTCTGTTAGCAGCAGTTGTGAGCCAAGGTATACTTAACTAGGTAGTCTCACTCCGCTCTCTCGTTGCCTAACGAAATATCCGCGTACGTGCGTCGATTACAACGTTCGCAACGAGACTGAATCGTAAGGCAACAGAAAAAGAGGGCAAGCAAAAGAGCGGGACTACCTAGTTAAGTATACCTTGTTGTGAGCGACGCATCTCCGCGGACGATTTTTTCGTGTAAAACTTCTTGTGCTACAGACTTTACGTGTTGTTGCAATGGCGCCTCTCTCTCTCGCTCTCTTCTGTCATTCTGACACTTAAATAAGAAGTTGTGAGCGGTAAGTGCGGCTACCTTGTTAAGTATGCCTTGGTCTGTAGCATGGTTGAATCAAGGTATACTTAACAAGGTAGCCGCACTATTGCTATCACCCTCTTTTTATTGCCTTATTCGTCAGTCTCGTTGCGAGCTTTGTCAGCGACGCACTTCCGCGGACGAATTTTTGCCGTCGGTTGCCTTATTCGTCAGTCTCGTTGCGAGCTTTGTCAGCGACGGCACTTCCGCGGACGGATATTTTCCTTCTGTTGCCTTACATGCATACATATGTATACATACTCACACAATTCAGTGTGTTGAAGCAAGCCATAAATTCTTCTGTCGTACTCATTCTTCGTACTTTTGTTTTAGGCAATAAAGAGAGGGAGTGCGGCTACCTTGTTAAGTATACCTTGGGTTGAATTATACATGGTTAAGTCGTGAGAGCATGCTCGCTCAATTTTTAGGAGCCTGTTGTTAGTCGCAAAGCAGCTGTCAACGTGATAAGTTGTGAGTGCGGACGAATTTTTCGTGGAATTTTAAGGTTACGTTACTTTTTTAGAACTATGTTTATATGTTTTACACGTTTATACATGTTTCATGTCATTTTATTTCATTTACATAATCAGTTTAAAAATTTAAATTACACATGTAGCCAAAAACACACAACGCTCTGAAATTAGAACCTCTGTTGAAAAATGTAAACAAAATCACACATCGTTCTATCTCGTTTTTGCACACTAAAACAAGACGATGAAGCAATATCGAAGCAGCAACTATGCTATCTCTCTTGCACTCGCATGGTCTTATCAACAGGCTCCTTCTGCCGCGCATGACTTAACCTTGTATAATTCAACCATGGTCTGTAGCGCTGCAAAATTATCGATAGTCAGTACATCGATGTTTTCATCATCGATGTTTGGAAACATCGATGTGAAAAACATCGATGCTTAGAAATATCGATGAAAACATCGATTTTTCAACATCGAACATTTAAAAAATTTCTGAAATTACCCAAAAATTGGTACCAATTAAATAGATAAACTATAAAATAAGATTCAAGAAATGAACTTAAAATAAACAATACATCAAAAAAAAAACAATAAAATTAAATGAAAATAACAAAAATTTTATTCATTCTTTGAATTAATACTATAAACGACTAAATTTTTTTTTTTAAATATAAATACAAATTAAATTTGCTTCAATGCACTTAAAATTAAGATGATCAAATTGAAAGCTGCTTAGATTTTCTAATTCTGTTTCTGTTTTTGTTTGAAACATTTAGTTCGATATTAGTAAAAAATTAGTTTATATATTTTCTTTTAGCCCTACATTAAGAATTGCTCATTAGTTATTTCTAATTGCAGTAGACTCTCGACCACATTTAGCACAAACGATAAGTCAACTTATAAGCAAAAATTCAAAGGAAACGCTAAAGTTTCTTCTTCCGACTTAGAATAGTCATTAAATTTACTTACAGCAAATTTCGCAAAACTAGAAATGTTTTTGATTCATGGTAAAAATAAAAATGGTTTTAAATTTTTTTTCAAATGTTTGTGCTAATAATACATAAAATAGTAAGCGAAAAATTAAAATGTTTTTCATTAGAAATGATATTTAAAAAAATATTATTCTTTAGATTCAAATGTTAAAGAGAATAGTAGTTTTATCAAATTGTTTCTCTTAACGTTTTCGAGAGTCAACTGCAAATATGACATATATGTACATATTAATATACTTAATGTCTTCAGTCTTGCTCCACTAACCATTGGTTTCTTTCCAAAAATAACAATATATTAACATTTTTCGGCTTTAGTGCCGAACGTCTGGTACTTATTAATTGGCCAGCTTTGCTGAACGCTCGTTCCGACTCTGTTGAAGTAGCCGGAACACACAAATATTTGGTTGCGCACTGCGCTAGAAGACTAAATTGGTTTTTATTAGTCTGTAAAAAATTTACTATTAGAAGTTTTATATAAAAGCTATGTTAAAAATGTACCTTCCAATACTCGAGCGGATCTATATCTCTTGCTCCATTCCGCTGCTCAAAATATTGGCGTAACTCTATAATTGAATCAGACCTATTAGTTCTCGGCCTTTGTTGAATTTTTTCCGCCACAAAGCTATATAAGTCTGTTGTGGGTGTCGTTTGGGTTGCCTGTTCCTCATCCGGACCTATAATTTGTACATCATTTACAAAGAAGGTTAGGTCGTTTTCTAATGCAATAGCTGCTTGGTCTGCATTTGAAGGATTGCGAAAACCTTCCTTTTTGAACCGCGGATCTAGCATAGTCGCCAGCCGGGTAACAGTTCTGGTTTCGTAGGGAGACAGTCTGCTCTTCAGTTTGCTTGTTAAGAACATACACGTGTCCCTCCCCACATCAGTTCTCATTTGAGGCATAAGCTTATCTAATTTTATTAACAAGCCTAGCACTGTAGGTATAATTAAAGAGATCGATACGGTTTTTGCTGTCGACGTGTTTACAGTTGCTGTTTGAAATGGCTCTAAAATCGAACAGACATCTTCAATTATTCCAAATTGGTCCTCGGTAAGGGGCAATGGTGCCTTTGATGTGTTAAGCAACACTGCACAGACTGCTTCCCTAATTTGGAGGACCCGCTTGAACATATCATAGGCACTATTCCAGCGAGTTGGTACCTCTTGTATTAGGCTCAGCGCCCTCAAAACATTTTGGGCATTTTTTAATTTGGCATATGCAATTGCGCTACTTTTAAAATATTGGACAATGCTTTTTGTGCACTTAACCACCTCCTGAACATTCTTTAACGCCAGTGACTCTTGAACAATAAGGTTCAAAGAGTGGGCAAAGCAACCTAGGTGTTTCTTATGTAATAAATCGCATGCCTTTTTCATTGATGCAGCGTTGTCAGTTACAATAGTTTCAATTTTTGAAAAAACACCAAAATCGTCACAAATGCTTTTGATTGTTTGTGCAATATTATCGCTGCAGTGATTTGTAGCATCTAAGAGGGGCTGTGTAGCTAGAACTGCAGTTTTAAGTTTAAACTCCTCAATAAAATGACATGTCACTGTGAGGTAGCTCTCGTTGGCACAGGACGTCCAACAATCTGTAGTTATTGCGCAATATTGAATACCACAAAGCTTGACTTTCAATTTTGCCAATGTTTCCTCATACATATTTTTTGTGTGTACATGTTGCAGTGTTGTTCTGCTGGGCAATATGTATTTTGGATCCAGTTTGTGTACAAAGTTACGAAATCCCACACCGCTAACAATGTTAAAAGGTAGTACATCCAGCGCCACCATTTTAGCAAGACCTTTGTCTAATGAAGATTTCCTGAGCGATGTGGAGGCGTACGCTTCCGAGCGGTCCACATATTGGACTATTTTTTGCAAGTTGTTTGTACTTACAGCTTTTGTTGGGTGGACACGCTTTAAGTGATCTGCCAAGTTTGTTGTGTTGCCAGATGTCTTATACTCCTTTCCGCAAAGCAGACACTTGGCAAACATTTTATTGTTGCACTTCTTAAAATACGTCCATACGTCAGACTTGGTCTTTATGCGCTTAACTTGAGAAACTGCCAAGATGAAAACTTACAACGTCTTTAGAATAATATAAATATTATAGCAAAACGATATATAATTTCTAGTAAGACTTAGGTACGCGCGCTTTTTGCCTCCATAATCATATTAAACATCGATATTGTACGAAAACATCGATATATCGCAAAAATTGTGAAACATCGATAGCATCGATATTATCGTCGATGTTTTTGCAGCCCTATCAGTCTGTGAGCAGCAGTTGTGAGCGACGCATCTCCACGGACGATTTTTTCGTGTTTAACTTCTTGTGCTACAGACTTTACGTGTTATTGCAATGGCGCCTCCATATTGTTCTGTATGCAAAATTACTTGTGTAATGAGTTTAAAGTGTGTTCATATTATTATAAGAGAAAAATAGAAATAAAAATTAATTAAAATTAATAATTTCCTTTGTTATATTTATTGTATCATTCTGGTCGTAGTTGCAGAAAAAAACTCACATATGTATACACATATGAGCAAATTCATTATTCTCTCGCTCTCTTCTGTCATTTTGACACTTAAATAAGAAGTCGTGAGCGAGCAAGTGCGGCTACCTTGTTAAGTATACCTTGGGCTTGCTCGCGTGACACTACCATATTAATTGTATCATGTACCTACTTAATTGTATCATGTGCCTTGCATCCCACCATCATCCAGAATTAGTTTCTGGTGAAACAATATTAAGGTGCTCTACATGGTGAAACAATATAAAGTTGTTCTATTCCGAATTCCTCCTCTCTTTGGCCGTACTTAAGGCCCAGTTACCCGAACTTGACTTGAACTAAATTTGAATTGGTTCGTGTACGTGAATTGGTATATAAAAACCAACCGATTACCCAAACGTGAACTAGGCTTCAACCTAAATATGAACATGAACATGAAAATGAACCGAATACCAAGAACATTGAATTATCGAACAGGTGTTTGTCATTGTTTTGAGATTATACGGATTGGAATGTCGCTGGTTATTACAGACCTTCAGCAAAATCAAGAATTTAGATGATTCTCAATTTTTCCTCACAAAAGAATGTCCAAACCACTGTTTAAACTGTTACTAACGTTGTTGGGCAGTTCTTTATCTCGTTATTGCCGGATCCATAAATTGTTTGCTTGCTTTCTTGTATAAAAATCATTTTCCTGCACCAACCAATAAGTTTATGCTCGTCCATTTTAAATCAGCTGTTCAATGTAATTGGATCGTAACTTGAACTGATATAAGAACTGGAACTAAAAATTCGGTTCTCTGCAGGTTGTCAGTTCAGTTCAATTTAGTTCGAGTTTTGGGTAACCAGCAAACAGTGTTTGCCGTTTAGTTGAACTGATCAGCGGTTTTCTAGCTTCAAGTTCAATTTAGTTCACGTTCGGGTAAAGGCCCAGTTACCCGAACTTGGCTTGAACTGAATTTGAATTGAATGCGAGCGTGAATTAGTATATGAAAACAAAGCGGTTACCCAAACGTGAACTAGACTTGAACCCAAAAATGAACCTGAATATGAAATTGAACCGATTACCCTGAACATTTAATTATCGAACAGCTGTTTGTCATTGTTTTGATATTTTCACAATTGCGCGCGAACTTCTGTTTAACTTCTGTTCAATTCGGTTCACGTTCGGGTAACTGGGCCTTTAACAATGTATAATTCAACCATGAGTACGTCGCCCTCTTGCTTTCGCCTTACAATTCAGTCTCGTGCAGGGCTCCCAACCGTACGATAACAATCGTACAAATACGATAATTGAGGGTCTACGTACGATGTACGATAGCATGTCATTATAGTACGCAAATTGTACGATAATTTCATCATGATGCAAACGAAATTCGCAATAATGTTAAATTAAAATCAGATTTCGCATATTGTTGTTGTTCACATATTGGCGGTAGGTCGATACTTTTTCTTAAAAAATCGAAAAAGCAACTGTGTTTCGTTGTTTGTTTACGTTCGGTTTTTTATTCTAAAAAGTATGATAATTTCGATCCATGTACGATAATTTTACGCCCCTGGTACGATAGTCAGTCCGCTTCAGGTTGCTAACCCTGGTCTCGTGTCGAACGTTGTGAGCGACGCATCTCCGCGGACGAATTCTTTTGCGTTCTGCTTTGAGATTTTGTGCGAGACTATGAAATGCCTACATATTGCAGGCAGAAATAGCATACATAAATTTTTATACATATTTGTATGTATATGCAGGCACGCACAAATTTTATTGCGTAGACCACTTTCGTCGCGTTCATTTTGACTTTTTATACTTTATTCATAGCCAAATGAAATATGATTTATATAGAAGTTAATTAAATATGTTAGCTTTCGATCAGTATGTAAAGTATAGTATTGTTACATATTATGTTTTTTAATTCCATAAGTAAATACAATTATAGCGCTATAAATTTTTCATTAAATTTTTTTCATTATATATTTTTTATGTTTATTAGCAATAAGTGCGAGCGAGCGCGATAGCGGATAGAATGTGCATATAGTTTTGTTTCAGATGCCCTTGCGCTCAGTGTCTTTCAAGTCAAGCGGCGGGCCAACGCACTACGGGCATTTTGCCAAAAAAGTTTTTAAGAACCAAAGAAAATGATTTCTATAAAATTAGCTTGTTATCGCCCTTGTTTTCAACATATCAGGAAAAAATCTTTTAGTTAAGCTTGATTTCTCTTTAACTTACAGTTTTGGTAAAAATTATCGAGATCGGTCAACTATATAATTTTTACAAGAGATTTGCATTGACAATTAGTTAATTTTAGGACATGTGAAAAATTAATACATGACAGTTTTTTGGCAAAATGCCAAAAGTGCAGCGGCAACCAATAAGAGTAAATGTTTGTGTGTGTTCATAAAAGAAGCAACCGCACTTCATTTCTCTTGTCGTCTCAACTTTTGCCTTAATCTGTTTGATGCAATCCAACTTAGAATTGTGGTATAAACTTTATATGAACTTTGTGCAATTGAATAGTAAAACATGAGATATTTCAATACTATTTCTGTTGAGTTTGGCAATAAGGTAAGGCGTTCATAATCAATAAAACAAGGTGTATTTAATTTAATAAACTAACACTTTAATCTTTTAATACTTTTGTAAGTAACTAATTGAAACATATTATTCATATTTAAAATTATATATTTTAGTTTTATTGACTATTATTATATATTTGTACAAGGGGCATTTTTACTTTGTGGATTATGTGCGTCTCACCTTCGACAAGCCAGCAAGTGTTGTTGTTGGTTATTGTCGGTTTTAGACTATATTTGTATTGAAGTGATTCGTGAGCCAAATGAGTGTGTGTGTGTGTACTTACAAAAAATAAACCAGTGCCAAACAGTCGCTACCACAATACAAAAATATAATGAAAATATAAAATGCATCCTAAATATGCTTAAAAAAATATTTTGAAAGTAAATAAATAAACCAGTGCAAAACAGTCGCTACCAACATACAATCACATCACTTTTTGTGTTTAGACAATCTGGTCACACTTCTCTTTTTAATTCAACACAAACATATAGATAAACAAACTTCAAATGGTTACAGGCGAAAACATATTAGAGGTTGTTAGTATTTATACGCGGTAGCTCAAGCTAAGAAAGCTGTTTCTTCTGTTTTCAGTTTGATTTCTTTAATTTTTGCCAACAATAACTAAAAAACACCAAAAACGCCTTTTTACTTAAACATGTTAGTGGCACAAATTTAACCGAGGCAAAAAAGAGCAGAAATAGAACACGTTCTATTTTTCTCGTTTTTGCGTCGGTTTTTGACCGTATCTAAAAATGATGTGTGTTCAGACGAGAGCGCTGGCTTTTGAAAAAAAGCTACAGAAAAACCGACCGTGTGAAGACAGCTTAAGTAAATAATCCAGTGCAAAACAGTCGCTACCAAAATACAAAAAAGAATTAAAATATAACAAAATGCATCCCAAAAAGCGCATTTATTTAACAAAATATTTTAAAAGTAAAAATAAATGAGTGCGAGTAGAAAATACTTATATATTATTTATATTTGTCATATAATACTAATGAAATTAATCAGGAGATCAAACAAACCCCTCTTGGAACTTACGGAAACTACATTCAATCTTCCATTAAAATCGCGGTGTTGAATTTAAAAATATATATATATATATATTACTCAGTTAAATTTAATTGTTTTGTCAATTGTTGTTGTTGTTTAATAAATTTGAAATGGAACGTATTCTACGTAAAATCTTAGCGGCCGTGTTAAGGCCTGCTGTCACGTACACCGGAAACCGAAACCGAATTCAGTACATTTCCGACTGCGATAGAAACGGCAACCGAAACATCGGTATTTTTCGATTGCTAGCAATCGTAATCGAATTCAGTACATTAGCAACCGAAACCAAAACAAGTACTTTTGACTTTATTCGGTTGCTGCCAACCGACGATCAACTGTTTTCCAACTTAAAGCTGGTCAATTCTTTGTGTTTTTATGTGAATTGAAAATTAAAAATATAAACTATGAGCCTTAAAAAAGTGAAATTAAGTTTGGAAGACGAGGAGAAGCTAATTGATTTTGTTAAAGCGAACATAGTTCTATACAACGTGCGACACAGTGATTTTAGAAACACAGCACTCAAAAATCATTTGTGGTTGCAGTTGGCAAATGAGTTGTCTATCGATGGTAATTTATTTTGAGTGCTTTGTAATCAATTCCATCTCAATGTTTTGTTTTATGTTCATTAATATTTCAATACAGTTGATGTAGTGAAAAAGAAATGGATAGCAATGCGGGACGATTTTGTGAAAAATAATGGCAAAAAAACAACCGGCTTGCGCTGCGGAGCAAAAGTGACGGTTCACTTTTATTTTTGCTGGAAGCAAGGAATGCTGCGATTCTTTTTTGCTCCAATGAATAATTTTGCATTTTGCAACTGATAAAACGCGATGCTGTAAAAAAAAACGAATAAAAATAAGAAGAAATATTTGGTTTCGGTTTCCGTTGTATGTGCCAACCCACGCAAAATCGTCCAGCAACCGAAACTGCAATCGATTTTTTTTTTCGGTTTCGGTTTCCGGTGTATGTGACAACAGGCCTTTAGAGACACTGCCCGTAGGTCAAGCCGAAAGCACAAACCGTCGATTATTTTTTTTTTGTCAATCGATTGCAAGCAATGACTATCATTGCTAAAAACTCATTTATTAAAAATGATTTCAGCCTCGTTAAACAGTTTTGCAAGCAATAATATCATTACTGGCTCGAAAAAATTGCTTCGTCTAACGGAACCTTAAGGCTAGAGACTTGGAGCTTTGCAAATGTGTAGGAATTGGACAGCATCTCGATACAAGTAAAAGTGAAAATCTAACGTTATCACAACAAGAGGAAGAAAGCTGGTGACATCTCTCAAAAATTTTGACGCCACTCAGACTTTAAAAACGCCAAACCCGGAATGCTTTTTTATAACGGCTAACGAGTATTTTACATATGAACACAGTATCTCTTTTACTAAGATCTGGAGAGTTATTTTATGGCAGTCATTTTATTTTGCCTTTATTTTAGAGTTCCGGTAATCTGCAATATTAAAAATGCTTTTAATTTGTATAAAATGTAAGACGCAATAAGAAAAAAAATAAGAAACAAGTAAGAAGAATCTAGTCGGGAGAGCCCGACTAGAAGATACCCTGAACCCAGTTCCAATAAATATTTTCTCCCAGTTCTAGCTGTAAGGGCTTGCGAAATAACTGAATCTATCGATTTTGCGATATCGATTTGCCAGCCCCCTAGTTATCGTAGTACTCCAATCTTAACACTTTAATTTACTATGCCACGCCCATCTATACTGCCCTAGCCGCCCTCAACCGCCCTAACGCTTCACTAAAAACGGGAAAGCGTTAAAGCTAGAGTCACCAAAATTGGTAGGAAGATAGCTGCTAACGATACCCAAAGAACTGCATCACAGTTTTGGAGCCACGCCCCCCCCGTTCCCCAGCCCCCTGCCTTTGAAATCAAAAACGCCTATATTTTCCACAGCTTTTGAGCTAGAGTCACCAAATTTGGTAGGAGGATAGCAATTGACATCATACACAGATCTTTAGCAAAAATTGTATGCCACGCCCTCATACCGCCCCCAGCCCCTACTTTTAACAAACTTTGAGCTAGAGTCACCAAATTTGGAAGGAAGATAACTTTTTGGCATCCCCATCTGCACCAGACAGTCTTTGAGGCAGCGTACACCCCTGCCGTATCCGCACCCCATTGCAATCAGGTCTCTTTTAATCTGTTTTATTACTGGTATCGAGTATACCGCAGTTGGGTGCGTCCGACTGCAACGTTTCTACTTGTTTTTTTTTTTATTTTCTAAATTATTCTTTCATTTCGCCTCTAACTATCGATTTGCTTTGCTGGTTGTTTTGCTATGCGTATGTTGAGTGTGTTTTTTTGTATTCGTTTAAGAAAACATTGAAGTGGGAGTCCGTTGAGTGACTTGTCTGTGGCCAAGCGCCTACGCTGCAGCTGTTTCGCTTCCACTCTTACCACCACCTTCTCACTCATCTATCTCTAGACAGGCAGTCTGTTAGAGGTTTAATTTGATTGTTGCGTTTTGATGTAAAATTTGTTTGCAGTTTACTTTCTTTGTTCACAATTTTGTTCATTGTTATATGGTTTTCATGTTAACCTCATCCTCATTACAATTTTCATACATTTTTCGTCTTTTATTTTGCACTTTTATTTTCATCTTTTCAACGCTAGTCATCTGAAATGCTAAATTCTGTTTTTTTCGCCAATTTTTTGATTTTTATTGTGTTTTGTTTCATTTCCTTTTGAATTGCTGCAATTTGCATGTAGTTGTTTTCCTTAAGTGTACCGTTTTCACTCGCATCTATAAGATCCTGGCATTTATTTTCGTATTTCTATTAGCCATTGTCCGACAATTGCAAAGCAAATAGTTTGGCCTGTCCTTCTCGTTTTAAAAGAATCAGACATACTATTTTATAATCCTAATGAAAATAAACCTTTGATATGTTGAATATTAGTTAACAACCAGTTATTATCATAAATCATTTTGATTTTTTAACTCTCAAACTTAGCTGGCCTGACGCGGTGGCTTATGGTCAGGAGACCATATATTTCGTATTGATTCGAAAAAGATCAGAAAAGCTAATAAATGTATATTCCTTATTTTTTCCTTTCATTAAAATTTTGATAATGCAGCTATAGACATTTTCAGTCTGCCTTGTTATTAAAATTTAGATAATAATGTTAATGTTAATTTAAACTGGTTTTGTGCAATGTCCGGCACTTTTTTCGACACTCTTAATGCTAGAGAATTGAAACTTTGCAAATATTTTGGTCCATGAGTGCGTCAGACGCAGAGTGGGGGCTGGAAATTGATAACATTGCATATAACTCAGGGTGCAAATTGATAAAAAAATCATCAAATTTGGTGGGAAGATAGTTGTGACGTCCGCCAAAGATTTATATCACAAAATTTTTGAAAAATTGTTATCATCTCACTATATACGTTCTCACTTGCCAATAGAACTGATTACGCAATAACTTTTTTAGCATATGGGTTCGGTTTGTCTGGCTGTTTTAACCCGGTGGTATTTTTGAAGAAACTCTTAGCGTGCAGCTGGCCATGAAATTTCCAAGCTATCCTTGTGAGGAAGGATGGACACGTTAGCCTTCCCAGTTCGTCTGCTTTACGAAAGCCTTCGATATCCTTATTGTCATGTAATCAAATAAGATAATAAGGAGTTCGGTAATACATATCGCCTTTATAAATTTTATAGCCGTCTGGCTGTCAGAAAATTAGCAAACACATGCTGAAGTGTATATAATTGTATTGATGATAAGAAAATCACCATCATCTTCGGCCTGTTTTGTGTTGATATCACAAGTTTTTGATTGCTCATGCGGCAAAAAGAATGGTTAGAATGAGGAAATGGGCCGGCAGAGTTGTTCGTCTTCAAAAATTTGTTGATGCAAATCGTAGGGGACGTCAGGCTATCTTCCTATGAAATTTCGTTACTCAAGCTTAAATCAAAACAAGTAAGAAGGCTCTAGTCGGGAGGGCCCGGCTATAAGATACCCTGAACCCAGTTGTAATAAATATATTAAATATATAAATGACTTTGGTTTTCCTTGCTCCCAAAATAATACTTACTTTTGAATAAAACCATTATACTCTTTTTACCCATTTTATGGGTTCAGGATATAATTATCTTGGAATCCATAGAAAGACATTGCCAGCTGTTGTGCTTGGTAGCTCTAGCTTAAATCAAAAGCCGTGGGTTGTGGGGTGAAGTTTTAGGACATGGCATTTTTAATTTTTGTGCTCATTATTTTGGGACGTCATCAGCTATATAGCTACCAAATATAACGAGTTTAGCCAAAAAGCTGTAACTATTTTCATGTTTGATGGCTGGAGTGGGTTCGGCATCCAAATTTGGCTGCAGGTATTTACCTTCGGTGTCAGAGTATAAATATTTGTGCAAACTTAAGTGCTGTACAAACAACGCCTACTCACACTAAGTAAAAAAAAAGTATTTGCACGACGGAAAAAACTAACCTTTCCAGTTGACATTTATAGCCTCGAGATCTGTTAATATTTCTGAGCAAAAATTCAGAACAATTAATCTTCTTTATTCAAATACGAGCGACAAGTTAAAATTCCAACGGTTTAAAAAGCAAATCGACGGTCTGTGCTTTCAGCTTGATCTACGTATAATACGTTCCATTTCAAATTTATTATTCAAAAACGGCGCTTTGACAAAACAATTAAATTAAAATCAGAAAAATATATTTTTAAATACAACACCGCGATTTTAACTGAAGATTGAATGTAGTTTCCATAAATTCCAAGAAGGGTTTGTTTGATCTCCTGATTAATTTCATAAGTATTTTACGACACATAAATAAAATAGAAGTATTTTCTACTTACTCATTTCTTTTTACTTTCAAAACATTTTTAACAGTTAAAAAATATGTAAAACATTTAAAAAACACTTATAAAAATTTAAATTCAGTTATGCACAATTGCACACAAATTCCGAAAATGTATTCAGTAGTTCAGAAGTGCATTCGGCGATGTCGTTTGCCGCCGAAACAGAAAACGGGAAAATATGAAAAATACCAAAAACCTCGACTAGCAGGCCCGGCAAGCAATGAAACAAACGCACATACACCCAAGTACAACAAATTTTTACAGTTATTGGTTGTTGGTCAACAGACGGCTCGAACCATGGTGAAACAATATAAAGGTGTTCTATTCCGTGGCGGCGTACTTAGGTTTCGAAGAGAGCAGTGAGAAATAAAAAAGAGACAGCTATGACTTCATATACCGCACTGCTCTTGCTAGTGTTATTGTTAGCTGCAGCAAATGAATAGAATGAATTTTTTTAAATAATTATTTATTTAACAATATAATACTAAAACTAAAGTAATATTTTTAAATACTACATATACAACAATATTGTTTCGTCATTTTCTAATATTAAATCAATGAATTTTCCGCAACACAACTGCTCGCTTTAAAGTGTCAATGCATACTGCCAAAGGCTAGGTACAGCTAAAGAGAGGAGGAATTTGGAATAGAACACCTTTATATTGTTTCACCATGGCTCGAACGTTGAGCGCAAAGGATAACGCCTCAACTATTATGTTTGACAATTTATGAACAAGTAAAGAAATTCATAAAAAATGCATTACAAACACCAACAGTATATTTTGTTTTTAAGTACATATTATATATTTTAGAGTAGTTTAAGGCCTTTTGAAACAGTTCAAAAATATGTATAAAATTAATTAAATCCATATAATAATTTAAATTCAAGAATGATAATATATTTTAATTTGTTATTTACAAAAGTGTTGAGTGATTTAAATGTTAGTTTATTTAATTATATACAACTTGTTTTATTGATTCTGAACGCCCTACCTTATTGCTAAAATATAAACTAACATATTAAACAGAAATAACATTGAAGTATCTCATGTTTTACTATTCAATTGCACAAAGTTCTTATAAAGTTTATACTACCGCAAAAATTTTTTCTTCAAATTGAACCCCTAACCTGCCGAATAACGTATTCTACGTTTAAAATAATGCTGGCAATTACCAAGATTGTCAGAGTTAAGTCTTTGTGAAAAATGAGTTGGATCGAAATTTTGTCCAAATTCTCAAAATTGCAGGTATGCTCATTCATACATATGTATGTACATACATTGTTTTTATTTTCACAAACATGCATGCATACATAAATGTACATATATATATATGTACATACATACATATGTATAAATAAGCAATTGAAGTGAGAACTTATTGTCTACTTTAAAGCCCACCCAGTTCTTAAATAATCATTAGAAGTTTTTGCATCTGAATCGTATTTTGTAACCGTTTAATCAAATTATAAAATGAGTCAAGTAATAAGTATGAGGGACGGAATCTTCCCCATTGTTTGGCATTTTAAAATTATTTCAAAATTACTATATCAAAGGTCACAACACAGCTATATTGACTTACATATGAATAACTCTCAGCTTTCGTGCTTCAAAAACTTAAAAAAGTTATGCTCTTTAAAATATGTAAACTTTTTTGTAATATGTAGCTTTTCTGTGTTTAAAAAATTGCACGCGACATATGTATGTATTTACACGTTTTCTAGATAAAATAAGTAGAAACGTCGCAGTTGGACGCAACCGACTGTGCTATACTCGATACAAGTAATAAAACCGATAAAAAGAGACCAGATTGCAATGGGGTGTGGATACGGCAGGGGTGTACGCTGCCTTAAGATTTCTCTGATGCAGATGGGGAAGGCAAAAAGCTATCTTCTTTCCAAATTTGGTGACTCTGAGGTAACGCAATTTTATCTCATCAAACGTTACGATGCGTTACAAGGTGGTGGGGAGGGGTCTTTCTCAACACGTTACGTAACATTCTGCTATACTTCGGTTATAGAAAAAAGCTAAATTATTCGTAAATTACAATAAAAAAAAATAGTTTAAATAGAAAAATGTGAAGCCAAAAATGTATTAAAAATAAACCAAAAACGCAGGTGCTGCGGAAAAAAAATCTAAAAAAATATTGAGTGTTACGTAACGCTTAATTGCGCGGGGGGGGGGTCAAGATAAACGTTACGATGCGTTACAAGAGGGGGAGGGGGGGTCCAAAATCTTAAACAATTTCGTTACGTAATATTTGAACGCTCCCTATGACGGGTGTGGCGTGCATCCAAATTTTTGCTGCAGATCTGTGTATGATGTCAATTGCTCTCCTCCCATCAAATGTGGTGTCTTAAGCCCATGGTAAGTAAAATATGGTGAAAGGCGGGCTGGGTGTTATGGGAGGTGTGGCATCCAAATTTTTGCTGCAGATATGTCTATGATGTCAATGGGTATCCTCCCACCAAATTTGGTGACTATAGCTCAAAAGCTGTGGAAGATTTTGGAATTTATGTTTTTAAGCCGCGTGGTGGCTGTGGGCGCTTTGGGTGGGTGGGGCTCCAAAACTTTGATGCAGTTTTTGAGGGTTGTCATCACTTATTTTGGCACCAAATTTTGTGGCTCTAGATTAATACTATAGAAGATATAGGCGTTTCTACTATTATCCTGCGTTGGGGTTGGGGGTGAATGTGTGGGAGTGGCTGCAAAATTTTAATGTAGTATTATGGGAGTTTTAAGTAGATATCTTCTCCCTAAAATTTGTAGTTTTATCTTTAAGGGCGTTCGAATTAAGTGGATTTTTCGGTTTTGTGTTTTCGAGTTGATCGATTTGCCAGCCCTCCAGTTATCGTAGAACTCCAACCTTGACACTTTAATTTACTATGCCATAGATAAAGACATTTGCAATGTTTCAAGTCTCTAACTTGAAGGGTGGGGAGAAAAGTTGCGATCATACGGACGGACAGACTTTTGGTATCGAGTATAATTAACCCTTGTACAAATATTCAATGGTATTCAATATAAACTCAAATATAAAATTTAATACATAGATAAAATATTTTATTTACTTACGTACCAAATACGTTAGTTTACGAGTTATGTTATTGAATTTTATACAACTTGTTTTATTGACTATCGTTATTATTTTTGTTAAAATTAAAACAAACACATAAAACATTAATAGTATTAAAAAATCTCAAGTTTTGCTTTTTAATAGCACAAAGTTCATATTTAGTTTATACTACACCTCCAAGTTGGATTGCATCAAGCAGATTAAGCCAGACGTCAAGAGAAATGAAGTGTGGCAATTCTGCGTTGCTTCTTTAATGAAAACACAAAAATTTTTGCCGTTTTTGATTACCGCCGCACTATGTGACATTTTGCCAAAACAAATTTCATTTGTTCATTTTTTACATGTCCTAAAATTAATAATTGTCAATGATATTGTTGACCGATCTCGATGATTTTTCCAAAAGTGTTAGTATTATAAAAACAGGCTTAACTCCCGGACTGGCCCGCCGCTTGTCTTAAAAAATCACTGAGCTCTAGGGCAACAAACTATATGCACATTCTATTTGCTATCGCTATTGCGCTCGCTCGCACTTATTGCCAATATATGTTCACATAAAACACGCATATGAAAAATATTGAAAAATTTATTTCGCTAAAATTTTATTTACTTATGAATTCAAAAACTATATATGTAGCAATATTTTACTTTATACACTGTTCGAAGGCTAATATATTCATTTCACTTCAATATAATTGAAATTTCATTTTGGTATTTATAAAGTATAAAAAATTATAATGAACGCGGACAAAATGGTCGCAAAAATTTTTACCTCAAACTGACACCCCTATCTCGCCGAATAACGTATTGTACGTTAAAAAAAGTTTGAAACATCTCATCAACTTTCTTGCAACTGTGTTGCAGCTGGTGGCTATTAAAGGGTTGTTTAAGAATTGAACACAATTCAAATAAAAACACACTTAAAATGATTTATTCACTATTTAACTTGAAGAAGCCACAACAACATTAAAAGATGTAAAAGCAATGCATTGCATTTGTGGTTCTAGTTAAATTTTTGTTTTGTTTAATGAAAGGAATTTTTGGCCAGGAGGAATGTTTGGCTAATTGACTCATCACTTAAACAACAAACGAAGCACAAGCAAACAAACCAGACACACACACATTCAACTTGAGATACACGTTGACGGTGACGTTAACGCTCACGCCCATAACGGTGTGGGGAGGCGTATACATACTGGTTTTGTCATTTGAAGAGCTTGTGCGCAGCAGCGATACTACGTTGTCCAATGGCAGCTGTGGATGATGTTAACGTACGCCTACTGATAGAAATACAAATGCACGCTACACACACAAGCGCGCCACAGAAAAAAACTGGTTTTCTAAAATATGCGAAATAGTGGCAATTTTCGTATTGGCTCATGCACAGACAACTTCAAGTGTGAACAGCTATGTCGCGCAGCTCACTTCACTTCAGCTCTGCAACAAAAACGTGCAGCTAACTTAACGTAAGATCCTAATTATTTTAGATAAAATATTGCTAACACTGTTTCTGAGTCCGCCGCTCTCCGAACCACAGTTACTCATTTTCTCTCAAAATTAAAATCAGAGCGCTGTTTAATTGTGTGTGTGCATTCATATATTCATTGGAATGCAAACGGCAGCACTATTAGCTTTTTATATTATAGATGTAGAGAAGCAGCCGAGATTGACAGTCG
Organism: Scaptomyza polygonia; assembly: GCA_035044585.1. NCBI lineage: Eukaryota > Metazoa > Arthropoda > Insecta > Diptera > Drosophilidae > Scaptomyza > Scaptomyza polygonia. The sequence goes on from JAWNNU010001644.1 coordinate 228,979, forward strand.
AGCCGCGCAGCTCCGCTTCTTGTATGAATGTTATTTGCTTTGTTATTTTTGCATAAATGTGTGCTCACATGTATGAGGTAGAACCAGCCCTTATTTGTATTACATGATTATTTGTAAACAGGTGTATTAATGTAAGTGACTTACTCACACATTTTACTTTTATCAATAAACACTTTTGTATATAATAATAATTTTAAAATTTGACAGAGCAATAAATTATTTAAATATTGTACTATATCTTTGATGAGATGATTTATTTTTACATCACAATGTGTTTTATATTCATAATCAATATATATATATATATTCGGTACGACCTCGCTTAACGCAACCTATTAGAATTTGGCCTGTTGCGAAAACTGAGGTGGTTGCGATAACCGAGGAATAATCTTTTGTTGGCTACGAGAGCTATTTCCAAAAGTAGATGCATTTTCTTATCATTTAAATCAAAGTAAATCTAGTTTATCTGCAAGGATATCATTTTAATTTATTATGTTTTTGATAAAATTAGAAATTGTGGTCCTGTACTTTGTATGATTTCCTTAAAAAGTTGCGTAAAATGAGGTAAATTTTTTTCAAGTTAAGAATTTTGGTGTTGCGATTATCGAGGAGTTGCGTTTAACGAGGGCTGCGTTGAGCGAGGTCGTACTGTATATAAATCATATAATAGAGTTTTCATTGACAATTATTGAATATTGGTTGAAGGGGTATTTTTTTAATAGCTTTTCATTAGCTTCACTTGAGGAGTGAGTGAGTAACTCCAAAAAAAGTTATAAATTGGGTTTTAAAGGCACGTCGGGTACACTCCCATATAGTCTAGTGATAAGGGTGCCTGACTCTTATCTGGGGGTTCCGGGTTCAAATCCCAGTATGAGCAAATGAATGTTTTTAATGTTTTAGCCAATTTTTAAGTTTTTTTTTTTTACCCGGGAGGTCCGGGTTCAATTCCCAGTATGGGCATATGGATGTTTTAATCTTTTAGCCAAATTTAGTTTTGTTTACATTGATTTTTTTAATTGCTTTTTTTTTTTGTTTGTAAATAACTCTCAGAGAAGCGAAAATTAATATAAAGCATACATGAAGCGGCTTTTGAAGAACATCATACTAAAAATTAAAAAATAAATATAGTTTGAAAAAACTAAAAAATACGCTTTTTAAAACCATTGAACTAAAAACCTAAAAAATAATTTCTAATGTAAGCTTAAAACATCGAAAAGTTCTTGATTGTCAAAAAAGCGTGGGCGCTTTGTGATATATTTTTCGTGTATCGAGCACCCACGCTTGTCGATACCTGTCGAATGGGTTGAGTAAGAAATCAATAGATGGCGCTGCTATGGTAAATCTGTGGCGACCCAGAAAACGCCACCTACCGGAAAACCATCGATAGGCATATGATAGTTGATAAATGCGATATGAGGAAGAAGAAGAATATATGATCATCTCTAGCACGCGCACTACTCGAGGAGCGGTGTTTTAACTTTCTGTAATATCATTATTATTATAATTACCAATTAAATGAGTTTTGAATATTAAATAAATAGGAAGATATCTAAGCTTCCAAAGTGGTGACCCCAACATTTCAAAATTAATTTAATCTGTGCCAAAAATTCGCAAATTATGTGTACGCTACACACACACATACACTGCTGAATTTTCACTGGAAGCGAGCGTGACTCTACACATACATGCACAACTGAAAACTACGCAGCAAATGTTTTCTGCATGTGTAATCGAAGCCTCCACTACAATTTAAGATCTTTAAAACCTAGGAAGCTAATTTTCGAGGACAACATGACAGACGAAGGTCTCCAAAACCAAATTCGTGAGCTGCAGCGACAACTAGACGCATTGCAAGTTACTACTTCGGCACAGGCCCCGCAACCAACAAACTCGCAGCGCGTTTCACTAAACTTGCCCAAATTCACCTGTAGCAATCCGCAACTATGGTTTGCTCAGGTTGAACGATCGTTCAGACTGCACAACATCAACGACGACGACGACAAGTTCGATCATGTTACTCTCAGTCTAAGTGGTGAAATAGCGCAAGCAGTCGAGAATTTGCTAATATGTCCGCCAGCTGACAACAAATATGCTGCGCTAAAATTGGGTCTGCTTGAAAAATATTCTGAATCACAAGAATCAAAATTACGCCGTTTGCTGCAAGGAGGAGAAACTGCTGGTCTCAAGCCATCCGAAATTTTAGCACACTTGCGCCGTCTCGCTCCGGACCCAAGCAGTGAAAGCATAATTAGAAGCCTTTTTCCCGCCGAGATGCCTACAAATCTTCGTCCTCTACTTACCGTATGGGAAGAAAATGATTTAGATAAACTGGCTAGAACAGCCGACAAAATGCTGGAAACAGTCGTTAATAATACAACATTTGCCGTCAACGCTAGCATTACACAACCTGCTGGCTCATCAGTAGCTTCTGTCGTTCACTCAGACTCATTAAAGGACGTGGCTGATGCCTTGCGTTCTCTCTCGGAAAAAGTCGATACTCTGCAAAAGGACGTTAAACGCTTGCAAACAAATACTCGACATCGTAGCAACTCCCGCAACCAACCAGGTCCAGCAGCAGCCAGCAGTCAGACTGTCGATTCCAACAAGGAAGCGCGACAAGCAGATACACAGCAAGCCAATCTTTGCTACTACCACAGGCTTTTTGGCGACAACGCACTGAAATGCACAACTCCATGCGCTCGCTCGTCTTTAAACTAAATGAGCTGTTGCCTAACACGCTGAAAGGTAACAGCAAATCACAAATCAACAGCGATCCCATCATTCCGCCAACCGGCATATTGGAACGCCGTCCAGATTTTCTATCACATTTTCAATTACTTGTCGATCTCAACAAACAATATTTAATTGACTCAATTACGGTACTCAAAACACCGGCATGCCTCACAAATGCGAAACTCATATCAATATCAACTTTACATGGCATGCCAACTTTTCAAAATCTTATGCAAGAGTTTGTCGACTTGACAATGCCTTCAAGGAAACTTTCCAATCAGCACGACGTCTGTCATTTCATCGAGACCAACGGCAGCCCCATTTTCGATCGTCCTCGTCGCCTATCTGGCGAAAAACTAGCAACCGCAAAAGCTGAGATCAACTTCTTGATTAAGGAAGGAATTTGCCGACCTTCTAAAAGCCCTTGGTCGAGCCCACTTCACATGGTCAGCAAAAAGGACGGCGGCTGGCGTGCTTGTGGAGATTACCGCAAACTCAACTCGGTTATTGTGCCTGATCGCTACCCGATTGCACACATTCACGATTTTACCGAACAACTACACGGAAAAAAGATTTTTTCCACTCTTGATCTGGTAAAGGCCTACTACCAGATTCCAATGGGAGAGAACGATTTCCAAAAAACAGCTGTATGTACACCATTTGGGCTGATCGAATTCTTATACATGCCTTTTGGATTAAGAAATGCATCGCAAACCTTTCAACGCTTTATGGACAATATTTTTCGAGACATTGATTTTGTTTATTGTTACATTGACGATATATTAATCATGTCTTCTACAACTGCAGAGCACGAGGAGCATCTTCGTATTGTCATGCAAATCCTACGCAAACATTGACTTTCCATCAACCTGAGTAAATGTCAACTTGCTTAGCCCAAGGTCCAATTCCTCAGTTATGTAATCAGCGAGCATGGAATCAAACCTCCCACCAATCGCATTGATGCAATCGTCAAATACTCACGTCCTGCTACACTCAACGAGCTTGGTCGTTTTCTTGGCATCATCAACTACTACCGCAGATGCCTGCCAAACTCATCACAAATACAGGCACCATTGTTAGAATTGCTTAGAAAAGTTAAAAAGAATGATCAGCGCAAGATTGAATGGACACCCAATTTAATCACAGCTTTTGAGGCCTGTAAACGCAGTATGACCGACTCAGTACTGTTGGCACATCCTTCGGCAGAAGCAAATCTCTCGTTGATCTGTGATGCATCTGATGTGGCTATTGGTGCTGTACTGGAGCAGCAAATAAACGACATTTGGCAGCCCCTTGGTTTTTTCTCTCAGAAAATCAGCAATTGTGAAAAGAACTACAGCACATACGATAGGGAGCTTCTAGCAATTTTCAAGCACTTGCTTGAAGCTCGATCATTCATCATTAAAACCGACCACAAGCCACTGATCTATGCATTCAAACAAAGGCCAGAAAAAGCGTCGCCCCGCCAAATACGGCAATTGAGTTATATTTCTCAATTCTGCACTTCAATCGTCCACATCAAAGGATCAGACAACGCCATTGCCGATGCATTTTTACGACTATGCGCCTTATCTATGCCAGTAGCAGTCAAATTGGACGACGTTGAAAGGGCTCAAGCTGTTGATTCAGAACTATGAGAGCTTCTCCAAGGCAACACGTCTTTGAAGCTGCAACAAATGCGCTATGCAGACAACCTTTCAGTATACTGCGATACTTCTACGGGATCAGTGCGCCCTTACATCCCAGAAACTCTACGACATCAAATTTTTGCTTTTGTCCACGGCTTATCGCATCCCAGTGGCAGGACAACTTTACGACAATTACGTCAAAAGTTTATCTGGCCGTCGATGAACAAGGATGTGACTAATTGGTGCAGAAATTGCCTACTATGTCAACGCGCCAAAATCAGCAAACACAATCATCTGGTTCCTAACAAAATAGAAGTCACTACTGGCAGATTTGATCATGTGCATCTGAACATCATAGTTATGCCACAAGAATTAAATCTGCGGTACTGATTAACCATGATCGATCGCTTCACTCGCTGGACGGAAGCAGTTCCACTCTCTAACATTTCGGCAGAAACGGTGGCGAATGCTTTCTGGGCACAATGGATAGCACGTTTTGGAGCACCTAAAACCATCACCACATATCAAGGCACACAGTTTGAATCAGCCTTGTTCAAGGAGCTTGCCCACATCGTTGGCAGCAAACATATACACACAACAAGTTACCACCCACAGTCAAATGGTCTGATTGAGAGATGGCATCGATCATTAAAAAGTGCTTTGATGTGCAACACAGACATTCCTTGGCCTAAACTCTTGCCCACAGTTTAGCTTGGCCTTCGAACTTGCTATAAGCAAGACCTGCAATCATCTGCCGCGGCAATGCTTTACGGAACGCCAATCCGCTTACCCAATGAATTTTTTGACGATTTGGATGCAACCACCAAATCATCGGATTTTATCATCAACTTTCGCGAACACATGCGACTCATCAGACCAACTGCTACAGCCCACCATATAAAGCATAAAATGTTTTTAATCAAAGGCATCGAAGACTGCACACATGTTTTCGTAAGAACTGACGCCGTAAGACAACCGTTGGAACCCCCGTACACTGGACCTTTTGAAGTAATTCAACGTCAAAATGATCGCGTTTTCACACTAAAAATTAAAGGCAAAGAAGGCTTTCATTGTCAAGGATGACAAATTATTAGATAAAAAACAAGACAACACTTCGCCACAAACTTATAAACGAAAAGCCCAAGTACACTTTCAATAATCGTGAATCATCACTAGAGAGGGAGTACTGTGGCGACCCAGAAAACGCCACCTACCGAAAAACCATCGATAGGCATATGATAGTTGATAGATGCGATATGAGGAAGAAGAAGAATATATGATCATCTCTAGCACGCGCACTACTCGAGGAGCGGTGTTTTAACTTTCTGTAATATCATTGTTATTATTATAATTACCAATTAAATGAGTTTTAAATATTAAATAAATAATAATATCTAAGCTTCCAAAAATCTACGAACGTGTCATATAAGCTACATTTTAACAGCATAATTGCCACGTGTTGTTGACGCTATACAATTCATTAAATTTATTTTGTAGTGAACGAAATACCGTATAATTCAATTATTTCCACTTTTTAAATTTTTGGTGTGAGCATAGCCAGCCACGTGTTACTTAGACTGAAGTGTAAAATGAATTCATATTATAATGAAGATAATACAGTGCAATTAATCATGTTCTTAACTTATTTGTGCTTCATTGATTAAAACTTTATAATTTAATTTAAATATATGTATGTAAGTATTATCACATAATTATAAAATTTAATTAAAATGTCAATGAAAAAATTATACACAATTTCCAACACTTTTTCAATAAGTGTACAAATATTTTTTTTTATTGTTTTACGGACGGACGGACGGACAGACACCATGACGGACATTGCACAAACCCAATATACTCTTTACCTTCGGTATCGACTATAAAAACAACAAATGTGGTTTACCAAAGAGCACTTCAATGAAACGGATAATTTGCGGACACGTATTACGATTCGATTCAGTATTTACTCTGGACTTACTTTCATTTCGTTCTTTAGAAGTTCAACTAAATAACACTTAATTTTTGTAATCGAAATGAATTCATTACTGTTGTGAAATGAAATAAAATTTGGTGGCGAAACGGAGTTCGCCGGGTTTGCTAGTTGTGTATAATTTCTTGACCCGTCTAAATTTCTATGTTTGGCAATTTATGAACAAATAACAGAAATTAATTCATGCATTTTAATTTTTATATTAAACTAGCGGCCCGGTACGCGCTTCGCTACGTATAAAGTGGAAAATTTAAAAAATTAAATTGTAACATCAAACCTTTTATTTAAACTAAAAATATGTCATTAACTGCTAGCTATTTTAAAACTAAATCCAAAACATTTGGAGAAACAATATATTTTGTTTTTCAACAACATAAAATTGGCCATGTGAAAAACATGATTCCTCCAAATTCACACCACAAACGTGAAGTGCTTGCCCTTGAGCCTTATTGATGGACATCGCAATGATAAACGTACAGGATATTGTTATCGTTTGAATTCAAATTGCATACCAGTTAGAATCATATGGATACGCGGTATCAAACAAACTTTTTCTTTTGATTTACCAGTTAAGATCGTAGCTTCAATCAAATTTGGCATAACTTTTTCACTGCCAATCTGGTGCCATAACACAGTTTTGGTGGATTAATATTTCGCAATAGTATAATCAAAGAACCAACTTTCAGCAATGCGGTGCAATACCAGCCGGTTCCAATGAATATAATAATTCGATTGGATAATTTATTGCCTCATCTTGATTCATAAAACTGTCAATTGATATATGTATATGTCATGACTACACATGGCAGTTTCGCTTGAATTTGAAAATGAATAGCATTGATATGCATGTTCTTCGGTGCTTAAATGGCGCGTTTTCTCAATCAATCATGATTTCTGTAATTCTGAAGAATATTCGGAAAAACACATTCAATCAATTCATTTATCGATTGCGCAGTTCTAAAAAATTGTTCGGTACAGCGATAATCCGTTGGTACTGTCGATTTGAATTTAGCCATCACCAACTTATAACAATTGTTTTGAAAACTTATGGGCAGCTGGATCATTTTGTAGTTGAAAACGCATACTCAGTGTCAATTTGTACATATCTTCAAAGAACGGATGACTTCAAACAGGCATTTATTTCATCAGCAGGAGTTCTTCGGGGAAAGACAGGCAATGTTTGTCGCAAGTCCTTGCAAATATCTTTAATGGACTTGACTGAATTACAATACTCCATGTTCATATGAGCATTGAATATTTCCGATGATAATAGGCAATGCGGAACCACCCAACGATTATCAACCTTAACGTGGTTACGCATTGTAATGGTTGCCGTTTGTTCATTTTCATTAGGTGATCTATGTCGCTTAAACGGATATCCGTCACTGCCCTTTATTTTGTCTGAAGTGAAATACATCAGGATCAACAGTTTGATCAGGAATTTTAGCTGAGATAACGTTATCGATTTGATCCGGATTTAATTTATATACCAGCTAAATTAATATATGTGCGTGCGGCAGTCCCCTTTTTCCCATTCGATGGAGTACATATGGCAACACATCTCTCCAAATATACATAATTTCACAATTTAATTCATAAGTGCTTTCAATTTTTGTACAAAAACACGTACTGTAATGTCATGAAGATCAGTTGTCGACTTACCTTCAAATAAATTGTTTTTAATATCATCCCACTACCGATTCCATTAATATAAGCATAATTCGCTATCGCATTTTGCAAATAATAAAATAAATTCTTTGGATATTTCTTGGGTGAAACGAAAGAAATAAAGACGTTCTGTTTCCATTTTGGTATAATTTCATCCAAAAATGCACGACGTATTCGGGATCGCTGTGCAAGATTCATTACAGGTACACCGACCTATATTTGCACGTCTGGCTCGTGGCATTTTACCTTTAACAGTTCAAAACTTATTGTTTAAGTAAATGCGTTTGACAATTGAATCCAAAAAAAGTCTGTAAACGATATGAAACACCGTGTAAAGTAGTTATTTTGCCGGGGTACAGATCTCAGTCTGTCCACGGCCCACGTCACAAGATATTTATATTCAATATCAAGGAACGCTCGCGAAGTGGAGGTAAGTATCGCGATGTTCGACCCGGGCGTCTTAAGACGAGTACAGCAAACGCGCGCCTCAGCGGTTAGGGGTCGTACAAGGTCAACCTTTGTACTGCGCAAATCGCGCAGTCACTTTGTTAAACGCCGACCACCGATTTCTTTAGCGCATCAACCCCCTGCCCAGCATCAGTAACTCCCAAGCAAAACGCGCATGTCTTTCTTTTAAATCATGATTTCCTTTCATGTGTATATTTAAACTTTCTCATTCTGCTTATACTTCGACTTCTATTATTTCTAACCCGCGGCCGCGTCTGCTCAGCTTCGAACTCTATTCTCCCCTCGTCGAACTTCTCACGCCGTTTTACATTCCGCGATCGCGTCTTTGCTCTTGCGCATCCTCTTTCCAACTATCTTGCTGGTCTCGCCCTTTAGGTCAGCGTGCTTCTTGTATTCTGATTCGCGACAATTTTGTCGCGTGCCGCGAACGTGCGGCCGATCGTCACTCTTTTGTCGCCGGCTTCGCTGCCCGGCTCTCTTGCTGTGCTGTGACGTACTGCTGTACTTGCGTTTGTTCTTCTCCTCCGTTCGAGTTTATATTACTAGCTTATACATATTTTGCCAACAGCTCTATATCTATTCATTTCATTATAATTCTCGTGACTTATATAGTGATACCCAATGATAGGTAAACAGTATTTATAATGATTAAACAATAAGTAATGATTAAATAATAAGTATGTAAGTAATGACTAAATGATAAGTATGTAAGTAACAAAGTTTCGTACGTAGTTCATGGTACGTATTTAGTATTAGGTAGTAATTCTTTATAATTTCATTTCATAAGTGTTTCTAATCTTAAGTCTATATGTGTAGGAGGCTCCCGCCGGGCCTACTTCACACCCCCCCCTTTCTTCGTGACTGTGACCCTCCCGTCCGGGTGTATGGTCACAGAGTAAACTACTTCTCCTACCGTCACCCTAAGCCGGTCTCTCGTATTCCGTCTGCTACGTGATCGCATTTCCCGTTTTATCTCGTCGACGGCTCGCTTGGTCACAATGCTTGTGTCTGGGTGACACGTCCAATTCCTTGGGACCTCGGGTGATGCTCCTGTGTCCTCGTCGGGATTGGCCGGGGTATGGTTCTCCTCCGGCCTCATGGTGAGGGGCGTTTGGCGTCGCTCGGCTGCGGCGCTAGTCGACGGTTCGTCGTCGTCGTAGTCCGTTGCCTCCGACCATAGTCCTGGGGGCCCATACTCTGCGTACGTTCGACTGTCGTGGTATCTCTTTCGCTATTTCCTCTATTTCCTCTAGTTTTAGTACTGTTTCTTTGCTCATTTCTGTTGGGAGAAACTTAATTGTGGTTATTACGGAATCATTATTGAAATTTTAGTTGTATGTTTTGAAACGGTGTGGGTTAGTATAAGAGTTTTGTTGGGGTTGCTTTTTTTGTTTTTGTTATGCTCCTCCTCGACTCGTTTCGGCTTCTTCTCCGTCTTGCTGGAAGGGTTTTAGCTGTGCTACGCTTGCAACTCGGCTTTTCCGTTCCCCGTCTCTTGCCAAGCGCACTACATTTGGTGAGACGAACTTCTTCACCCTGTATGGTCCCTCGTACTTCGGTGCTAACTTGGCTGCGAATCCGTCGCTGGCCTTCGAGAGTTGGTGCGTCCTCAACAAGACCAGTTCGTTGATCGTCGGTCTCCATTCCCTTCGTCGCAGGTTGTAATTTCTCCCTTGATCCGTTGAAGCACGCTGCTGGTTGCTTCGCGCTATGTCGAACACCTCCTTTAGCCTATTTGCCCTTTGTTCCGGCGTTTGCGGTGTGCTTCCTGTACCTGGCGTTTTCTCCTCGTACAACGTTGCTGGCAAGCGAGGTTCCCTTCCTTGCATCAGGAATGCTGGGGAGAATCCTGTTGAGTCCGCGATGCTCGAGTTGACGGCTAGCGATATTTCGGGTATCAACTGGTCCCAAGAACTTTGATTTCCGGAAATATATTGCGCGATCATCGTCTTTACCGTCCTGTTGGTTCTCTCGGTCGGGTTCTCCTGAGGGCAGTATGGGGCGGTGTGTTCCATCTCTACGCCCAGAGAGTTCAAATACGCTTTGAAAATCCGACTTGTGAACTGCACTCCGTTGTCACAAACAAACCTCTTTGGCACTCCGAACCGGCATAAGATCCGTTCGCGAAAAGCCTTCTGCAACGTGGCCGCTGTTGCTCGTCTCAGGGGAACCAATTCCACCCACTTTGTGAATGCGTCGTGAAATACCAATAACATCGTGTTACCTTGTTTTGATCGCGGTAAGGGGCCCACGAAATCTGCGCACAGTATCGCCATTGGCTCCGCCACCTGGCGGGTTAGCATGTGTCCGGCTGGCTTCTTTTGTTCGGTCTTGAACAGTTGGCATTTTTCGCAACATTTGACATACCTGGCTGCATCTCTGAACATCCCAGGCCAGTAGTATCGTTGGGACAACCTCATAATCGTCTTGCGGACTCCCTGATGCCCGGCCGTCGGCGCGTCGTGGCATTCCAATAACACTCGCTTTCTTTGTTCCTCGCTGACGCATAGCTTCCACGGGATGTAGTCCTTGTCATCCGCGCGGTGGCCCAGGTGTCTGTACAACTGTCTGTTTTCTTCCACGTAGTCTGTATACTTAGATGGTTCCTTGGCTATCTTTTCCAGCATCTTTTGAATCCATCCTCCGGGGGACTGTTGAACAACGGCTTGCTGGAGCTGCTCTAACGGGTCTCGTGACAAAGCGTCTGCCACCACGTTGAGCTTGCCTTTCCTGTATTTGACGTCGAACTGGTATTGCTGTAGCTCTAAAGCCCAGCGCGCTATCCTTCCTGTGGGGCTCTCGATTGAATCCAACCATTTTAATGCCATGTGGTCTGTGACCACCTCAAATCGGTATCCTTCCAGGTAGCATTTGAGTTTCCTGATCGCCCACACGATCGCCAAGCACTCTTTTTCTGTAGCCGAATAGTTCGACTCGGCCTTTGACAGCTTCCGGCTGGCGTACGCTATGACCTGCTCCTGCTGATCAATGGTTTGCGTGAGGACTGCTCCGAGGCCGTAGTCGCTCGCGTCCGTCTGCAACGTGAACTTTTCTCCGAACTCCGGACAAGCCAGGACAGGAGCGGACGTTAGACACCTTCTTGAGACTGTCTAATGCGGCTTGTTGCTCCTCCTTCCACGACCACTTCCGGGACTTCTTCAACAGCTCTGTCATCGGTTGTACCACTGTTGTGAAATTGGGCACGAATCGGCGGTACCACGACGCCATCCCTAGGCATCGTCTAAGCTCTTTCAGGTTTGTGGGTGCCTTAAGATTTTTCATGGCTTCCAACTTTGAGGGGTCCGTCTGGATTCCTTTCTCGCTCACCAGATGCCCTAGGTATACTAGCTTCTTCTGAAAAAACGAACATTTTTTTTGGTTTTAGGTTGGCCTCTCTCAGCCGTCGGAATACTTCTTTCAAGTTTTCTATGTGTTGCTCTTTCGTTGCGCTTATCACTATGATGTCGTCTAAGTAGGCGAACGCATGGGGCTCCATCTCTGGGCCTATTACCGCATCCAATGCTCTCTGAAAAGTCGCACCGGCCGAATGCAAACCAAATGGCATGACTCGCCATTGAAACAGTCCTCGACCTGGCACTGTGAACGCGGTGTACTCCCTGCTGCTTGCCGCCATCGGAATTTGCCAGTAACCGTGCTTCAAGTCCAGCGTCGAAATGTAACGTGCGTGCCTCAACTTTTCCAGTATGTGATTAATCCTGGGTACGGGGTATGCATCCGGTATAGAGTGTGCGTTGAGCTGCCTGTAGTCCACGCACATCCTCCACTCGTTCGTCTTCTTACGGACGAGCACTATGGGCGCGCTGTGTGGGCTGCGTGACGGCTCGATTGCCCCCGCCTCTATCAGTTCATTTACCTGCTGGTCGATCACGCGTTGCATCGCCGGATTTTTGGGGTAGTACCTCTGCTTGACCGGCTTGTCATCCCTCATGACGATCCGATGCTCGGCTACGTTGGATACGCCCTTCAATCCCTCGAAGAGCTGCAACTCTGTCCTTAAAAACTCCTGCGTGGCTGGTTCCAAGTCCGCTGGCCACACCGATTCCTGCGCGGCCTCTTCTTCCGATGATGATCCTGCTTTAGGGTCTCCCTGTTGCGGCGCCTCGGCTCCTGCGCTTTCCACCTGGCCTAGCGATGGCTCCTTGACGACTGTAACTGCGTCTCGGCCAGCCCCTTGCTTGGCTAGCGTGGTATCCTTGCTGCAATGCGTCCCCAGGACAGTCTCTCGCTTCTTGCCTCCTTCTGGCCCTAACTCGGCCGTTTCGATCGCCTTGGCTGGCGCATCGGCGCACTTCAGCACCAGCATCGCTTCACCGCACTGCATAGTCGTCCCCATCTTGCATAGAAAATCCATCCCCAGGATAAGACTGTCTAACATGGATGGCATTACGAGCATGTCCATCGGCACTTCTTTGCTGATCAACTTGACCTTTACTCTCAACAATTTACTAATTGCTACCTTTGATCCATCTGCTAAGTGAGTATTCGCGGTCGCTTCGAATACTTCCCCCTTTGCCTTTATCTCCTCAAAAAAACTTTGGCTCACGAAGCTTCGTGATGCCCCTGTATCAACCGTCGCCTTCGCCACTCGGTCCCCGACCTTCACCATGGCGACTATGCGACTGTTCTCCACTCTGAGAGGACATTCTAATTTCGGGACTGACTCGCGCCGGTGCCCATCCGATCCCGCTCCGGATGACGCGGCTGCCCGTTTCCCGCTCTCCTACCGCAACATGCCAAATCGCTCACGCCTTGAGCACCACACTGTCTACAGAATACCACTTTAGGATTTGGGCATTCTCTGGCAAAGTGTCCCCCCTGTGAGCAGTTGTAGCACACGCGACTCACGACCGCCAACCTAACTGTTCATGCCCCATCATGTTGTTCGAAATTTCATCGCGCCTGGTGACGGGATGACTGCCAGTCTCATTTCGCGCTAAGGGTACCTGTGCTGGCGGGCTCCTAAACGGATTAGGCGGTTTAGCGGGTGTGTCCACGCCACCGGACCTACCCTGATACCCAAGAACCCTTGCCTGGTTGTACCCCGTCTCCCCTTGAAACTGACCCGGGATGCTTTCGAACTCTGAGGCTGTCTGTGTTAGCTGAGACAAGTCTGTAAAATCACTCCGTCGAATATATAGGCGGTACTCCCGAGAAAGATTCTCATACACTCTTTTCAGCTCCTGCTCAGGGGTATAACTGGCGTGCCGCATTAATCTCTTCAGGTTGACTAAAAATTCTTTATACCCTTCCCCTACGCGTTGTCGGCGGGCCCTGATTTCGTCCTCTAGCCTGTCAAAGTATTGGGGAGGCAGAAAGAATCCTAAAAATTCTCTTTTGAACGTTCCCCACGTCACGTCCCTTAATCCGCTCGTTGAGAACCAACTACCTGCCATGCCTGTCAAAGCCTCGCTCATCGCTCTCGGTATGCGATTCAGATCTATATCGTACGTTTGGGCGCGTTCTTCTAATGTTTCTATGAACGCCAGTGGGTCCGAATAACCGTCAAACTTAACACCATTTCCTAACCTGATCAGGGACGACCATGTAATGCCGGTGACTGTTAGCGAGCTCGTACATTTGCCTGTAATCCGCCTGTCCCACCTGGGTACTAGTCATGGACGGTCCTACGGGCGGCACTACATGTGCGTTCGGGGTCAATCCAGCTATGTATCCGCCAACGGCCGGTGCAAACCGCACGTGGCTGGGTGATGGTGGCAATTCTCCTGATGACCCTGATAACGCCAACAAATCGGATTCCGATTTTTGTCTGCGTCGCGCCCCTTCATTAACAACAGTGGGCGGGACGGGTGACCCTCGACCCTTGGCGAACTTCCGCTCCCATTCGCCCAACCGGTTCCAGGTTGACGAACTATGGCCTCCCAATTTTATCAAATCACATACCCGTTTCCGTAAATCTTCTACCTTGCCGGCGCTTTCCATCTTTAGTTCCTGAGCGATTCGTTCCAGATCCTCCTTCCGGCAGTGGTATACCCATCATAGACTCACGCCCGGGTTGTCGCATCCTTCTCCTTCTACGCTTTTGTTGTACTCCATGGTCGTTGCTCGTGAAAATTTTTTTTTTTTTTTTTTCTTTATTTAATTTATTTCAGTTTTATTTAATTTATTTAAATTTTGTTTATTTAATTAATTTTTTTTTTTATTTATTTAATTAAATAAAATTCTTATTTAATTTATTAAAATTTCGTTTATTTAAATTTTATATTTAATTTATTTAAATTTTTTTATTTATTTAAATTTTCTCTCTCGACCCACTGTATCGCAGTCAGCTACCACGCCCAATACCAATTTCAACCTTCAGGTGTTGGCGTGTGCTGCACTTTCACAGTCAGCGTTCGCGCTGCTCCGCTGTGATCACTTTTCACGACCGACACTGTTTCCCGCGATTTTAGCCGTTTTCTAGCCGAACGCTCACGTCTGTCTTTTCGCTATTCCCGTTCGCTTAGTTGGTGCGTCTTCTTTCACCGTCAACTTCGCTGCACGTGCACTCTAAGCTTCGACCGATTTGCTGCTTAACACATACGAAAAATAACTTTTTTCGCGACGACTGTACGTTTGGCAAATTTTTCTCAGCGCCAACTGACCATCTGGCACCTTTTATTGCCCTCGCCGTTACTTTCAGTTTTTTTTTTTGAACGCGCGCGCGATCTACGGGGTATGACCGGGTATGTCCGACTATCACAATTTATACTTATTAGTAATATGTTTGGGGTTTTTACTTCCAAATTATATTACTCCTCTTTCGCTCAAGTCCCTGCTCGGGCGCCACTTGTAAAGTAGTTATTTTGCCGGGGTACAGATCTCAGTCTGTCCACGGCCCACGTCACAAGATATTTATATTCAATATCAAGGAACGCTCGCGAAGTGGAGGTAAGTATCGCGATGTTCGACCCGGGCGTCTTAAGACGAGTACAGCAAACGCGCGCCTCAGCGGTTAGGGGTCGTACAAGGTCAACCTTTGTACTGCGCAAATCGCGCAGTCACTTTGTTAAACGCCGACCACCGATTTCTTTAGCGCATCAACCCCCTGCCCAGCATCAGTAACTCCCAAGCAAAACGCGCATGTCTTTCTTTTAAATCATGATTTCCTTTCATGTGTATATTTAAACTTTCTCATTCTGCTTATACTTCGACTTCTATTATTTCTAACCCGCGGCCGCGTCTGCTCAGCTTCGAACTCTATTCTCCACTCGTCGAACTTCTCACGCCGTTTTACATTCCGCGATCGCGTCTTTGCTCTTGCGCATCCTCTTTCCAACTATCTTGCTGGTCTCGCCCTTTAGGTCAGCGCGCTTCTTGTATTCTGGTTCGCGACAATTTTGTCGCGTGCCGCGAACGTGCGGCCGATCGTCACTCTTTTGTCGCCGGCTTCGCTGCCCGGCTCTCTTGCTGTGCTGTTACGTACTGCTGTACTTGCGTTTGTTCTTCTCCTCCGTTCGAGTTTATATTACTAGCTTATACATATTTTGCCAACAGCTCTATATCTATTCATTTCATTATAATTCTCGTGACTTATATAGTGATACCCAATGATAGGTAAACAGTATTTATAATGATTAAACAATAAGTAATGATTAAATAATAAGTATGTAAGTAATGACTAAATGATAAGTATGTAAGTAACAAAGTTTCGTACGTAGTTCATGGTACGTATTTAGTATTAGGTAGTAATTCTTTATAATTTCATTTCATAAGTGTTTCTAATCTTAAGTCTATATGTGTAGGAGGCTCCCGCCGGGCCTACTTCACAACCGACGGCTAAAAATCTGAGAAAATTTTCGATTTGACAGCAAAATCCCCGTTAACATAATGATCCGCCATTTAATGAACTCATTTGTTACAAAAAATTTGATTAATGAATAGCCGCTCGACCGATTTTGTGCAAACTTCACATATACCACTAACTAAATAGTCCGAACAAAGCCTTAACAATTGGTTTGGTGAGCCCGTGCTTGAGCTAAAAAACTACAACGAAAAGGCTTTGATTTTTATATATATCGATTTGTTTTTTACATATTTTTGAAGGGTTCAAAAAAACCTTATACCACTTCTTTAAATCTTATAAAATAATTTCATATTTTCGTTTTATTTCTCATATCTGGTTTTTTCAGTTTGTAAGGATTTTTTCACACAAGGTTTATAATCTAGAAAAATTACAATGAGTCTTCTAGGGACCAGGTTATAAAAAAAAATACGCAATCCAAACGTCAAGTTTTTCTTCCGCTCTGTGCGATATTCATAAAGTTTCTTGTTTGAAGAAGAAGCACGCAATAGTCTGCCAATTTTCTCTTCTCTTTGCTACACTGAAAGAACTTAAGCAAAAGAAAATTAAGTTTTGAAAAGAGAAGCAAAAAGTCGCTGATGGTGAGAAATCCTATTTCCACCATAGACTAATAATGTTATCCAGACTGGAAACCAGAGGCCGCTAAGATTTTACGTAGAATAGAACGTATTTCAAATATATCAAACAAAATAGACGTAATGACAAAACAATGAAATGAAAATGGGTTAAATATATTTTTTAATTCAACACCTGGCATTCGACATCAATATATCTGCTGTAAACCATATCAATGAAGGTGCTTTTATTATATTTTATTTATTTATTATTATCGTTTGAAATTATTAATTAAATTAATTATATTCCAAACCGCTCTTTTTGCTTTTGAATTTATTCAGTTTTTTCTTGATTTTGTGAGTAATGTTATAAGTAAAGTCTATGATGAAAGTTCTTGTTCAGGCATTAACATATCGATGTTCCATTTATATCGATATAGAATCGGTTTTCATTCTTATCGCATAATATCCCACTTCTGGCATTTATTCTTGTAATTACGATTGTGTTCTGGGGAAAAGTTATGCCGAAAGAAAACTACAAACAAAAAGTGCGCCATGTCTGGTTGCAGAGTTCGGAATTTTTAATATGGCTGCGGAAGGATTTAACAAATCCTACAAGGGTTTTCTGTAGTTACTGCAAATGCAGCATAACTGCGAAATAAGGTGATTTGCGTGCACATGCGGCCACCAAAAAGCACACTAGTAGTATAAAAGGAGTTGCGCAAAGGAGAAAAATTTTTGATTTTGTACACCTGCCTGCAAAATCAAAATCAATAGAGCAAGTAGCAGCGCTTTGCAGTTGCTCAAGTTGATCACTTAACTGATCTCTGCAAAAAACAATTTGACGACAGCTGCACTGCAACAAAAATGTGCAAATGTTGAAGAAACAGTTAAATTTTGGAGTGAAGTGCTGAACTTCCGAGATTCTGGTGGAAACTGCCGCTTTTACGAATTAGCTTCAGGTGCCCCTGAATTTCTTTCACTGCCTTGGTCCAACGCTGAATTGAAGCGTGTGTTTAGTCAAGTGAATCTTATAAAAACTAAAATCCGGAATAAGATGAAAGTTAATACGTTGAATTCTATTTAGACCATGAGGTAGACAGTTCAATTTATTTGATCTGAATAGATATATATTTATTTAAAATTTTAGATACGTATTGCGCCGTCACAACAAGTGTTGTCATAAATAACGAGTTCCAACAAGCTGCTTAGCTGCATTAGGCAAAAAAGATTTTTACCCAAGCGACGACGCCGAATCGTTAGACCAAATATTAGAAAATTTAAGCTTTGAATAATATTGCTAACAATAAATGAAATAATTGATATTAAAAAAAAAAAATTATATAAATCGGCTTTATTTTTAAATTTATTTCTTTGGGATTCAGCTTTTTTTGAATTGGTCTGGTTGGAAAAATGACAACACTGGGTCAAAATCTTATGCTGCTTGCTCTCTCTTCGCCAACGCAAACAAAGACATGTGTGTCAAGTTAGCAACGGTTCGCCAACAACGATTTTTGGAACTTAGTTCGTGAGTCGGAACCACGTATGAACATTGCCATTGTTAAACATTTTTCTGAATGAAACACAATAAATATTGATGCAGAAATGTTGAAAAATTAATTGTTTATTGTTTATATTTATCGTTTGGCATATTCCAGTTTTTAATATGGGTAAAACAAGTGTTTGAAAAATCACACTTCCAGCAATTCTTCAATATCTCAACTCAGAAATAATTGCCGCAAATAAGGCTAGTATCCACTTAAAGCCTACAATTTCACCTATTTAATGAAAAAATTTCGATCGAATTCCGTCCTATTGTTTTTGAGAAATTTTTGAAAGAGTGCAGATACCTCAGTACAAGCTCCATACAAAATGACCGCCAAAATATATGCGTGGTTCTCAAGCCTTAATTATTTATCTCAGAGATAATGGCCTCATAAGAGGCATATACCGAATTAAAGCTCCATTTTTGGAAAAGCTGTAACAAATAATTTAATAAAGATCTGTCCCAAAGTTTTTGTAAAAATTAATTAAATGTTAATTAACCTCAAAATGTTCCTGTAAAAGGCCTATCGAGTTGGTAGTTCGTGCATAAACAGAAATGTTGTCCAACAGAAAGCTGACTGATATGGCGGTGGTTCCATTAATATGGTCATGGCGGACAACTGACCGGTAACGAACAGACCTAATATGTATAAAATTGCAAACAAAGGCTGCCGGACTAACAAAAAAATTTTCTAAAATCAGCTTTCATCAATTAAAATAAACTAATATTAACTAGAATTAAGCATACATATCATAGCTCTAACATTCTTTAACCATTTACCGCGTATTTGCTGTGTAAATAGTATTATGTAATTTATGACATTTCAGCCAAAGAAACATGCAACCATGTACATATGTAACTAGGTGGCATTATTTTACTCAAAAATGAAAATCGTTGCTAACTTATGAGGCATGATATATACATATATAATGAAATATATACATAAATGCATTTTTCTCAATAAAGCTGGGTCACATTTTAATGATTAGCATAGCAAATTAATGGGGGAATCGCGGCCCATATCCAGAACTACCGTGAAACTGAGGCCATTATCTTGGAAAAAAGAAAAAAATTAGCAACGATTTTTTTTGGTTTCGGTTTCCGTTGTATGTGACAACAAGCCTTAAGTGAAATATTTCAATAAATCTAAGGAATACATATTTACATGGATATGTATGTAATTGGAAGCGAAGACTGCCGGACTAACAAATATTATCGCTATATATTGATTTTCTTCAATTAAAATAACCTAATATTAACTTTTATCATGCATAAATAACATTGCTCTAACTTCTTCAGCCATTTACCGCGCATTTCCTGTGTAAATAGTACTATGTACTTATTGACATTTCAGCCAAAGAAACATATGATCATATATGTATGTACATATGTATGTAACTAGGTGGCACTTATTTGCTCAAAAATGAAAATCATTGCTAACTTTTATATTTTTTTCCTAGGACATAGCCCCAGTTGCACGGTAGTTGGGGGTAAATGAAATTTGTTCTCATTCTTTTGCCGTTTATAACAAGTAAATAAATAAGCATGTTTTTAAGAAAATTGCATTTGAGCATTTTTTTCATTATATGTAATACATACACATACATATGTATATACATTGATATCTATGTTATTGCAAACAAAGGCTGACGGACTAACAAATATTTTCACTACATATTGACTTTCTTCAAATAGCATCGTGTACTTTTTAACTTTTCGGCCAAAAAATTTTCATATAAAGACAATTTGGCAGCTTTGTTGTTGTATATACATGTATGTGGATATGCCTCCCGCAAGGGGGGCGGTGTTCTCATTGCCGTTGATTCTTGTATTTCCTCTGAACACATTCATTCTCATGATCATCCGGATATTGAGTTCATACGTGTTAAAATATTATTTAGAGGCCGCTCACTGTATA
The DNA here is from genome assembly GCA_035044585.1 of Scaptomyza polygonia. Lineage (NCBI taxonomy): Eukaryota > Metazoa > Arthropoda > Insecta > Diptera > Drosophilidae > Scaptomyza > Scaptomyza polygonia. Next base: position 249,306 of record JAWNNU010001644.1, read on the forward strand.
TGGTAGTACTTGTTCATATATCCCTCCCAATTCTGATAATAACATTTAGGCTGGCCGCACACCGGAGCCGACAAAACGTTTTTCCATGTTTAGGTGTGTCGCATCTATCATAAAGGCATTGGTTCTTATGGCTCCCCGCACACCGGAGCCAACAAACATAAAAACATTAGAAATGTTTTGCTTGTTTGATTCGGTTTGCGATACTCCATAAGCAAGCGTGTAATTTTCGTCACGAAAACATGTCAAACCATTTTGTTTCCTTTGGTGTGCGATACCAATAAACATGTTTTCTTGTCAGACTGAGAAAGACCAAACAAAAACGTTTTGTCGGCTCCGGTGTGCGGCCAGCCTTACATATCACATCTGAATGCCCTGCAGCTTGTGTCGTCGTTGTTGACGGATATGGATCAACTTATAGTGGTTGGTGATTTTAATTTGCCACATGTTGTATGGTCTGTGAATGACACATCCTCAGCGCAATTACCGGCCACTTCTGATGATTTTATTGATGGCCTCTTAGAGTAAGGCTTATCACAAGTTAACAGGGTGCGTAACAGTAGTAATAAAATGTTAGATTTGATATTTGTTTCTGATTATGATTGTAGTAACGTTAGTAGAGTACACCCTTTAGTGCTTCCCGAAGATACCATCCAACTTTAGAACTTTCCTTCGAACTTCTTAAACTTAGACCAGCATCTAACAATTCTTTAAAGACACGTTGCTTTCGTAAAACTGACTTTACTAAATTGAATGATTTGCTTCAGCATACTAATTGGTCTCAACTTTATTCTTTTAGTGATATAGAAACTGCCATTGCCATTTTTTACAGGAATTTGAATTCGCATTTGGATATCTGTGTTCCCCTCACTGTTCCTTCAAGTGAAAATAAACCACCTTGGTTTACGAGGGAACTATCAAAATTAAAAAATGTGAAAACAAGATCCTATAAAAAATTTAAAAAATCTGGAAATACTATAGATTTATCCTCGTATATAATTGCAAAGTCAAATTTTATTTCTGTAAATTCTTTTTCTTATAACAATTATATCAATCATTGCAGATCAAACTTTTCCCGCGATCCTAAACAGTTGTATAAATTTGTAAACTCAAAACGTAAATCTTCAGGCTTGCCATCCTCGGTTTACCTTGATAATACAAAAGCAAGTTTCGATCAAGCAGTGGCTGATCTATTTGCGGAGTATTTTCAATCAGTATACTCATCGAGTTTGTATAGTTGCAATAATTCCTATCCTTTTCAAGTTCAAGCGTCAAACTGCATTTATGTCCCAGTTATAACTGAATGTACGCTGCTAGGCGACCTTAACTCTATCAAACCCGGCTTCTTGCCTGGTCCAGATGGAGTGCCAGGTTGTATACTTAGATATTGTGCGGATTCACTTTGTAAGCCCTTACACAAATTATTTAACTTGTCAGTTGACTCAGCTGTGTTTCCTGGTATATAGAAGGAATCTTTTATTATTCCACTTCATAAAAATTCTTCTAAGTCTAACGGTAAAAACTATAGGGGTATATCCAAGTCGTCTGCCATTCCGAAAGTCTTTGAAAAAATTATATGCTGTCAATTGCAGCTCTTATGTTGTTCAATTTTATCCCCTTATCAACATGGTTTTGTTAGGCGAAGATCTACTACCACCAACCTTCTTGAGTTCACCTCAATTGTTATCAAAGGGTTTCAGGCTAAAATGCAGACTGACGTTGTTTATACAGATTTTAGTAAGGCATTCGATTCCGTAAGTCATTCTTTGCTGCTCGAAAAATTTAATATTATTGGATATTCGGCAAAACTCCTGTCGTGGCTTTCTGAGTACTTGTGTGGCCGAACACAAAAAGTAGTTTTTAAATCTTCTGTATCCAAATCTATTTTTGTTACCTCTGGTGTTCCTCAGGGGAGTCACCTGGGACCATTGCTTTTTAATCTATTTATTAACGATCTTCCTGCTGTTATTACTAACTTTCGTGTTTATATATTTGCTGATGATGTAAAGCTATGCTTCACTTATAATGATGATTCTCTATGTAACTTACTACAGTCGGACTTCGGTGCACTGTCGGCCTGGTGCCGTTATCTTCTTAATATATATAAATCTCGTGTCGCAATATTTGTCCTCAATGGACTCCTAAACAACTTAACCGATTATAATAAAATTCGCACACCATGTGCAGTTCGATTCAACTTGGGAGATAGGATAGTTTAAATCTCAAATTATAGTCGCAATTTTAATTTATTGCTAATTATTTGTCTGTTATTATTTGACAGTCACAATTATATGTTAACTCCAAATGATTCTAACAGATGTCGATACCTGTCGAATGGGTTGAGTAAGAAATCAATAGATGGCGCTGCTATGGTAAATCTACGAACGTGTCATATAAGCTACATTTTAACAGCATAATTACCACGTGTTGTTGACGCTATAAAATTAATTAAATTTATTTTGTAGTGAACGAAATACCGTATAATTCATAATTTCCACTTTTTAAATTTTTGGTGTTAGCATAGCCGGCCACGTGTTACTTAGACTGAAGTGTAAATTGAATTCATATTGTAATGAAGATAATACAGTGAAATTAATCCTGTTTTTTACTTATTTGTGCTTCATTGATCAAAACTTTATAATTTAATTTGAATATATGGATGTAAGTGTGCTATGATAACAAGTTTTTCCGATTTTTTTCTTATATTTATACGATTAAATTAGTATTTCAATTCTTATTGAAATTATTATTTAAACTCTATAATTTAAACTAGCAAACCCGGCGAACTCCGTTTCGCCACCAAATTTTATTTCATTTCACAACAGTAATGAATACATTTCGATTACAAAAATGAAGTGTTATCTAGTTGAACTTCTAAAGAACGAAATAAAAGTAAGTCCAGAGTACATACTGAATCGAATCGTTATACGTGTCCGCAAATTATCCGTTTCATTGAAGTGCTCATTGGTAAACCACATTTGTTGTTTTTATACTCGATACCGAAGGTAAAGAGTATATTGGGTTTGTGCAATGTCCGTCATGGTGTCTGTCCGTCTGTCCGTCTGTATGTTCACAACTTTTTTCCACACCCTTCAAGTTAGAGACTTCAAACTTTGCAAATCTCTTTATCTATGGCAAATTAAATTAACGTGTCAAGAATGGAGCTCTAGGATAACTAGGGGGCTGGCAAATCGATAAACTCGATAACGCAAAATATTTAAGGTCAAATAGGTAGAATGTTAAAGCTATTTTTCACAAAACTATCGAAATATGCTCGATACCAAGTATTTTTACTCGATTCTTTTTATGCAATTTACGATAGTTTTTTCAGACATACCCAGGCGTATCAAAAACATCTTAAACTTTTTCTCATGCATTTTGTTGTTTTGTTTGTACACTGTTGAGTTCGCAATTTTACGCTTTGCCAATTAACAACGACTAGTGAACACCCCCATTAGCATACGTTGGCGATAAGTTAACGATTGAGTAATTGCATCAATTATAAAAAATAGTTGAATGAACTAAATATCCACACAGCACTTATATTTCATTAGTGTGTCCAACATTCGCTAGTTCATTATAATATTGATGTGTTAACATCTATAGGCACGGGTACCCATTTCTGCCATTTGATGATACATGCAAACAATGCAGCGTGCCGCGCTGTAACGTGCTCGACCGACGAACAAATTTAGAGTGCCTTCGTGGACCGACTGCAAAATTTCATATACATATTCATCGGAGTATGATTGTATTGGTGTAGCGGCAGAGAATAACTGTAAAATACAAAGTCTTGCTTACGATGTGTCCAAGTTGGAAGAGTAGTATAAACTTAATACGAACTTTGTGCAATTGAATAGCAAAACTTGAGATTCTTTAATATAATTTCAATTCTACATGTTTGTTTATATTCTAGCATTGTTTATTGTTTATATTTTAGCATAAACAATATATATATTAAAATAATTAGAGTTTTCATTGACAATTATTGAATATTGGTTCAAGGTGTATTTACTTTTTGTGCAGTTTGTGCGTCTCAGCAACAAGCCAGCACGTTGTTGTTTTGTTCAGTTTCCCTTTGCGTTCAGCGGCCCGATGATTAAAGGACAGGGGGCGGGTCAGCGGACAGCAAGAACGGTAAAAAGTTGTTGGTACATATTGTATGAAAGTGCGTTTGAAACATATATTTCTTGCAGTGCCTGCTTATCGAGGTTTTTGTTATTTTTGATATTTTTCTTTTTTCTGTGTCGGCGGCAATCGCGCGCTTACATTTACATATGTACCAATGCACTACTGAATACACTTTCGTAATTTGTGTACATCTTTGCATAACTGTATGCCAATGATTGTTAGAAAGTGTCATAGGGTAAAAATTGAGAAGAGTATGTATGATCAGCAATAGCAAAACTGATAATTGACTGGCTTGGAAGACAAAATCTTGTTGTTTTATTTTACTCAAGCGCAATAATGGTGGAAGAAAAATAGTTTTGTGGACAAGTGCTTGCAGAAGCCTAGTTTTGAGCTCAAGATACTTGGTGGAATAGGTGCATATCAGTTGCTAGTCCAAGTGTTTTGTGGGGTAGGACAGGTATCAAAAGGTCATAGAATACGTAAGGCAGGCAAGCTATCGTTCATATCCAAGAAACTTATTCATTGCAAAAATAAACAGGCTTCTGCAAACACTTCTCCTGTATTTATTTGTTGGTATGTTTCTTTGTTTGTGTGTTTTAATCGTAGTTAAATGTGATGAAAGAAATAACAGAAGTCAGCAGCAAGTGGTTTTGTTGAGTTAGAAGCTCTAACTTAAAACAATCAAAATCAACAATAAAGACTTCTCTCTCTTTTTCTCTTCCAAGGCAGTCAAATATCACTTTTGCTGCTGCTCATCATACATACTCTTCCCAGTTTTTCCTTTATGACACTTTCTAACAGCCCTTGCTATACAATAATGCAAAGATGTACACAAATTACGAAAGTGTATTCAGCGATGCATTTGTAAAGGTCAGTTGCCGAAAGCTCGGAATAAAGTAAAGTAGAATAAAAAAAATAGACAGAGAAACTGGAGAAAGGAAAACTAAGTTCAATAAACTATTCTTTTCTTTTTTATGCTAATATATAGCAATCAAACATGTACAAACGGCTGTTAACACATCGCTCGTGAGTTCTAACACTCATTAGTTTTTTTTATTCATGAATCCCGTTATGTTATTTCGAAAAAGTGTAAACTCGAGTCGTGCGTCTTAGCTGCCTGCAAAATTAAAATCAATAGAGCAAGAAGCAGCGCTTTGCCTGTTTATTGCTCAGCACACCATGCAGTTCCTCAAGTTGATCACTTAATTGATCTCTGCACAGCTGCACTGCAACAAAAATGGGAAAATGTTGAAGGAACCGTTAAATTTTGGAGTGAAGTGCTGAACTTCCGAGATTCTGGTGGAAACTGCCGCTTTTACGAATTAGCTTCAGTTGCCCTTCAACTTCTTTCACTGCCTTGGTCCAAAAATCGAAATTTTTCCGTTACAAGCAACCGAAACCGAATTCAGTACATTAGCAACCGAAACAAGTACTTTTGACTTTATTTGGTTGCTGCCAACCGACGATCAGCTGTTTTCTACAAATGCAGCCAACTTAACGCTGGTCATTTCTATATGTTTTCCATGTGAATTCGGTCGCAGTTTCGGTTTCCGTTGTATGTGGCAACCCACGCAAAATCAGCCAGCAACCGAAACAGCAACCGTAACTGCAACCGAATTCACATGGAAAACATATAGAAATGACCAGCGTTAAGTTGGCTGCATTTGTAGAAAACAGCTGATTTTTTTCGGTTTCCGTTGTATGTGACAACAAGCCTTAAGTGAAATATTTCAATAAATCTAAAGAATACATATTTACATTGGTATGTATGAAATTGCAAGCAAAGGGTGCCGGACTAACAAATATTATCGCTATAAATTGATTTTCTTCAATTAATATTACCTAATATAAACTTTTATCATGCATAAATAACATTGCTCTAACTTTCTTCAGCCATTTACTGCGCATTTCCTGTGTAAATAGTACTATGTACTTATTGACATTCCAGCCAAAGAAACATATGATCATATACATATGTATGTATGTAACTAGGTGGCACTTATTTGCTTAAAAATGAAAATCATTGCTAACTTTAATATTTTTTTTCCTAGGACATAGCCCCAGTTGCACGGTAGTTGGGGATAAATGAAATTTTTTTCTCATTCTTTTGCCGTTAAAATCAAGTAAATAAATAAGCTCGTTTTTAAGAAAATTGCATTTGAGCATTTTTTTCATTAAATGTAATACACATACACATACATATATACATTGATATCTATGTTATTGCGAACAAAGGCTGCCGGACTAACAAATATTTGCACTAAATATTGACATTCTTCAAAGTTCTTCAAGTTGGCAGCTTTGTTGTTGGATATACATTTATGTGGATATATAACTGGATAAAAAAAGTTTTGATCAAACACATAAATACATTGATATGTATGTAATTGCAGAAAAGACTGAAAATGAGTACTTTAATTAGAAATAAAAGATTTCCAATGATATTTTTTTGTTTTTAAATTTATTTAATTAATCATTAAAAACAAAACTATTAAAATTCAAAATATTATTTGAAAGCTTATACATAGAAAGATATAAAAAATTTAAATTCGAAAACTAAAATTTTTAAATATATTTTTTCATTGTTAAGATTATCTCTAATTTGTTGATAAATTGATCATCTAAAGTGAGGACCATTGTTATCACATGTGGTGGCTGCGCTTCGCTTCGACCTCCTTATTAACATAGTTCTTTTGCTTTCAATTTTTTTTAAACTGCCCCATCCCTCTTTTTAAATAAGCGTGAACCTGTTGAAGTTATTTTATTTGTGCGGCTATTTTTGTAATTGTTTTCTCGATTTCAATAAAATTTAAAGGGTGTTGTTTTGCTTTGTTTTGGAGTTTACTCCTTAAGAATCGATTTGCATATAAGTAGTTCGGTACGAAAAAATATGAGGAGTGAAATCAATTGAACAAATTTCGTAACGTTTTTGTGAAAACTAGCGCATGACGAATGTTGGATACCCTTATAAAACATAAGTGCTAATGTGGATATGTTGTTCAACAATGTATATGCAAATAATTGCATATTGTCATTAGCGTAAGTTGGCGCTAAGCTAACAATTGAGAAATTGCTTCAAGTATAAATAGTTGATTGAACGAAGTATCCACAGTAGTAGTTACATTCTATAAGTGTGTCAAACATTCGCTAGTTCGTTCACCTATTATTAAAGAATCCCGTTAGAATTCTGTGCAAGTATGTGTGAGGATGCCTGTATTCGCACCAAACGAAAACAGAATTGCGGTGGACGATGAAAGTTAAATACTCTAATATGCAAAAACTTTTAAGAAATTAATTAGATAAATTCTAAAGATGCCATATGCGCACTTAGGGTCATACAGGAAGACCAACCGACAGTGCAATAGTCACATGTTGGAAATTCAAAATATTTTTTTTTTTTATTTTTTTTTTTAAATTAACTATAATACATTATTAATAATAATAATATTCTAATTAATTATATGGAACGAGCGCTAGCGTCGAGGCCTTCAGCTAAATCAAAATATTAAATCATGAAATATATATGGCATTTAAGGTCAAATAGGTAGAATGTTAAAGTTTTTTTTTGACAAAAATATCGAAATATGCTAGACACCAAGTATTTTTACTCGATTCTTTTTATGCAATTTACGATAGTTTTTTCAGACATACCCAGGCGTATCAAAAACATCTTAAACTTTTTCTCATGCATTTTGTTGTTTTGTTTGTACACTGTTGAGTTCGCAATTTTACGCTTTGCCAATTAACAACGACTAGTGAACACCCCCATTAGCATACGTTGGCGATAAGTTAACGATTGAGTAATTGCATCAATTATAAAAAATAGTTGAATGAACTAAATATCCACACAGCACTTATATTTCATTAGTGTGTCCAACATTCGCTAGTTCATTATAATATTGATGTGTTAACATCTATAGGCACGGGTACCCATTTCTGCCATTTGATGATACATGCAAACAATGCAGCGTGCCGCGCTGTAACGTGCTCGACCGACGAACAAATTTAGAGTGCCTTCGTGGACCGACTGCAAAATTTCATATACATATTCATCGGAGTATGATTGTATTGGTGTAGCGGCAGAGAATAACTGTAAAATACAAAGTCTTGCTTACGATGTGTCCAAGTTGGAAGAGTAGTATAAACTTAATACGAACTTTGTGCAATTAAATAGCAAAACTTGAGATTCTTTAATACAATTTCAATTCTACATGTTTGTTTATATTCTAGCATTGTTTATTGTTTATATTTTAGCATAAACAATATATATATTAAAATAATTAGAGTTTTCATTGACAATTATTGAATATTGGTTCAAGGTGTATTTACTTTTTGTGCAGTTTGTGCGTCTCAGCAACAAGCCAGCACGTTGTTGTTTTGTTCAGTTTCCCTTTGCGTTCAGCGGCCCGTTGATTAAAGGACAGGGGGCGGGTCAGCGGACAGCAAGAACGGTAAAAAGTTGTTGGTACATATTGTATGAAAGTGCGTTTGAAACATATATTTCTTGCAGTGCCTGCTTATCGAGGTTTTTGTTATTTTTGATATTTTTCTTTTTTCTGTGTCGGCGGCAATCGCGCGCTTACATTTACATATGTACCAATGCACTACTGAATACACTTTCGTAATTTGTGTACATCTTTGCATAACTGTATGCCAATGATTGTTAGAAAGTGTCATAGGGTAAAAATTGAGAAGAGTATGTATGATCAGCAATAGCAAAACTGATAATTGACTGGCTTGGAAGACAAAATCTTGTTGTTTTATTTTACTCAAGCGCAATAATGGTGGAAGAAAAATAGTTTTGTGGACAAGTGCTTGCAGAAGCCTAGTTTTGAGCTCAAGATACTTGGTGGAATAGGTGCATATCAGTTGCTAGTCCAAGTGTTTTGTGGGGTAGGACAGGTATCAAAAGGTCATAGAATACGTAAGGCAGGCAAGCTATCGTTCATATCCAAGAAACTTATTCATTGCAAAAATAAACAGGCTTCTGCAAACACTTCTCCTGTATTTATTTGTTGGTATGTTTCTTTGTTTGTGTGTTTTAATCGTAGTTAAATGTGATGAAAGAAATAACAGAAGTCAGCAGCAAGTGGTTTTGTTGAGTTAGAAGCTCTAACTTAAAACAATCAAAATCAACAATAAAGACTTCTCTCTCTTTTTCTCTTCCAAGGCAGTCAAATATCACTTTTGCTGCTGCTCATCATACATACTCTTCCCAGTTTTTCCTTTATGACACTTTCTAACAGCCCTTGCTATACAATAATGCAAAGATGTACACAAATTACGAAAGTGTATTCAGCGATGCATTTGTAAAGGTCAGTTGCCGAAAGCTCGGAATAAAGTAAAGTAGAATAAAAAAAATAGACAGAGAAACTGGAGAAAGGAAAACTAAGTTCAATAAACTATTCTTTTCTTTTTTATGCTAATATATAGCAATCAAACATGTACAAACGGCTGTTAACACATCGCTCGTGAGTTCTAACACTCATTAGTTTTTTTTATTCATGAATCCCGTTATGTTATTTCGAAAAAGTGTAAACTCGAGTCGTGCGTCTTAGCTGCCTGCAAAATTAAAATCAATAGAGCAAGAAGCAGCGCTTTGCCTGTTTATTGCTCAGCACACCATGCAGTTCCTCAAGTTGATCACTTAATTGATCTCTGCACAGCTGCACTGCAACAAAAATGGGAAAATGTTGAAGGAACCGTTAAATTTTGGAGTGAAGTGCTGAACTTCCGAGATTCTGGTGGAAACTGCCGCTTTTACGAATTAGCTTCAGTTGCCCTTCAACTTCTTTCACTGCCTTGGTCCAAAAATCGAAATTTTTCCGTTACAAGCAACCGAAACCGAATTCAGTACATTAGCAACCGAAACAAGTACTTTTGACTTTATTTGGTTGCTGCCAACCGACGATCAGCTGTTTTCTACAAATGCAGCCAACTTAACGCTGGTCATTTCTATATGTTTTCCATGTGAATTCGGTCGCAGTTTCGGTTTCCGTTGTATGTGGCAACCCACGCAAAATCAGCCAGCAACCGAAACAGCAACCGTAACTGCAACCGAATTCACATGGAAAACATATAGAAATGACCAGCGTTAAGTTGGCTGCATTTGTAGAAAACAGCTGATTTTTTTCGGTTTCCGTTGTATGTGACAACAAGCCTTAAGTGAAATATTTCAATAAATCTAAAGAATACATATTTACATTGGTATGTATGAAATTGCAAGCAAAGGGTGCCGGACTAACAAATATTATCGCTATAAATTGATTTTCTTCAATTAATATTACCTAATATAAACTTTTATCATGCATAAATAACATTGCTCTAACTTTCTTCAGCCATTTACTGCGCATTTCCTGTGTAAATAGTACTATGTACTTATTGACATTCCAGCCAAAGAAACATATGATCATATACATATGTATGTATGTAACTAGGTGGCACTTATTTGCTTAAAAATGAAAATCATTGCTAACTTTAATATTTTTTTTCCTAGGACATAGCCCCAGTTGCACGGTAGTTGGGGATAAATGAAATTTTTTTCTCATTCTTTTGCCGTTAAAATCAAGTAAATAAATAAGCTCGTTTTTAAGAAAATTGCATTTGAGCATTTTTTTCATTAAATGTAATACACATACACATACATATATACATTGATATCTATGTTATTGCGAACAAAGGCTGCCGGACTAACAAATATTTGCACTAAATATTGACATTCTTCAAAGTTCTTCAAGTTGGCAGCTTTGTTGTTGGATATACATTTATGTGGATATATAACTGGATAAAAAAAGTTTTGATCAAACACATAAATACATTGATATGTATGTAATTGCAGAAAAGACTGAAAATGAGTACTTTAATTAGAAATAAAAGATTTCCAATGATATTTTTTTGTTTTTAAATTTATTTAATTAATCATTAAAAACAAAACTATTAAAATTCAAAATATTATTTGAAAGCTTATACATAGAAAGATATAAAAAATTTAAATTCGAAAACTAAAATTTTTAAATATATTTTTTCATTGTTAAGATTATCTCTAATTTGTTGATAAATTGATCATCTAAAGTGAGGACCATTGTTATCACATGTGGTGGCTGCGCTTCGCTTCGACCTCCTTATTAACATAGTTCTTTTGCTTTCAATTTTTTTTAAACTGCCCCATCCCTCTTTTTAAATAAGCGTGAACCTGTTGAAGTTATTTTATTTGTGCGGCTATTTTTGTAATTGTTTTCTCGATTTCAATAAAATTTAAAGGGTGTTGTTTTGCTTTGTTTTGGAGTTTACTCCTTAAGAATCGATTTGCATATAAGTAGTTCGGTACGAAAAAATATGAGGAGTGAAATCAATTGAACAAATTTCGTAACGTTTTTGTGAAAACTAGCGCATGACGAATGTTGGATACCCTTATAAAACATAAGTGCTAATGTGGATATGTTGTTCAACAATGTATATGCAAATAATTGCATATTGTCATTAGCGTAAGTTGGCGCTAAGCTAACAATTGAGAAATTGCTTCAAGTATAAATAGTTGATTGAACGAAGTATCCACAGTAGTAGTTACATTCTATAAGTGTGTCAAACATTCGCTAGTTCGTTCACCTATTATTAAAGAATCCCGTTAGAATTCTGTGCAAGTATGTGTGAGGATGCCTGTATTCGCACCAAACGAAAACAGAATTGCGGTGGACGATGAAAGTTAAATACTCTAATATGCAAAAACTTTTAAGAAATTAATTAGATAAATTCTAAAGATGCCATATGCGCACTTAGGGTCATACAGGAAGACCAACCGACAGTGCAATAGTCACATGTTGGAAATTCAAAATATTTTTTTTTTTTATTTTTTTTTTTAAATTAACTATAATACATTATTAATAATAATAATATTCTAATTAATTATATGGAACGAGCGCTAGCGTCGAGGCCTTCAGCTAAATCAAAATATTAAATCATGAAATATATATGGCATTTAAGGTCAAATAGGTAGAATGTTAAAGTTTTTTTTTGACAAAAATATCGAAATATGCTAGACACCAAGTATTTTTACTCGATTCTTTTTATGCAATTTACGATAGTTTTTTCAGACATACCCAGGCGTATCAAAAACATCTTAAACTTTTTCTCATGCATTTTGTTGTTTTGTTTGTACACTGTTGAGTTCGCAATTTTACGCTTTGCCAATTAACAACGACTAGTGAACACCCCCATTAGCATACGTTGGCGATAAGTTAACGATTGAGTAATTGCATCAATTATAAAAAATAGTTGAATGAACTAAATATCCACACAGCACTTATATTTCATTAGTGTGTCCAACATTCGCTAGTTCATTATAATATTGATGTGTTAACATCTATAGGCACGGGTACCCATTTCTGCCATTTGATGATACATGCAAACAATGCAGCGTGCCGCGCTGTAACGTGCTCGACCGACGAACAAATTTAGAGTGCCTTCGTGGACCGACTGCAAAATTTCATATACATATTCATCGGAGTATGATTGTATTGGTGTAGCGGCAGAGAATAACTGTAAAATACAAAGTCTTGCTTACGATGTGTCCAAGTTGGAAGAGTAGTATAAACTTAATACGAACTTTGTGCAATTAAATAGCAAAACTTGAGATTCTTTAATACAATTTCAATTCTACATGTTTGTTTATATTCTAGCATTGTTTATTGTTTATATTTTAGCATAAACAATATATATATTAAAATAATTAGAGTTTTCATTGACAATTATTGAATATTGGTTCAAGGTGTATTTACTTTTTGTGCAGTTTGTGCGTCTCAGCAACAAGCCAGCACGTTGTTGTTTTGTTCAGTTTCCCTTTGCGTTCAGCGGCCCGTTGATTAAAGGACAGGGGGCGGGTCAGCGGACAGCAAGAACGGTAAAAAGTTGTTGGTACATATTGTATGAAAGTGCGTTTGAAACATATATTTCTTGCAGTGCCTGCTTATCGAGGTTTTTGTTATTTTTGATATTTTTCTTTTTTCTGTGTCGGCGGCAATCGCGCGCTTACATTTACATATGTACCAATGCACTACTGAATACACTTTCGTAATTTGTGTACATCTTTGCATAACTGTATGCCAATGATTGTTAGAAAGTGTCATAGGGTAAAAATTGAGAAGAGTATGTATGATCAGCAATAGCAAAACTGATAATTGACTGGCTTGGAAGACAAAATCTTGTTGTTTTATTTTACTCAAGCGCAATAATGGTGGAAGAAAAATAGTTTTGTGGACAAGTGCTTGCAGAAGCCTAGTTTTGAGCTCAAGATACTTGGTGGAATAGGTGCATATCAGTTGCTAGTCCAAGTGTTTTGTGGGGTAGGACAGGTATCAAAAGGTCATAGAATACGTAAGGCAGGCAAGCTATCGTTCATATCCAAGAAACTTATTCATTGCAAAAATAAACAGGCTTCTGCAAACACTTCTCCTGTATTTATTTGTTGGTATGTTTCTTTGTTTGTGTGTTTTAATCGTAGTTAAATGTGATGAAAGAAATAACAGCAAGCAGCAAGTGGTTTTGTTGAGTTAGAAGCTCTAACTTAAAACAATCAAAATCAACAATAAAGACTTCTCTCTCTTTTTCTCTTCCAAGGCAGTCAAATATCACTTTTGCTGCTGCTCATCATACATACTCTTCCCAGTTTTTCCTTTATGACACTTTCTAACAGCCCTTGCTATACAATAATGCAAAGATGTACACAAATTACGAAAGTGTATTCAGCGATGCATTTGTAAAGGTCAGTTGCCGAAAGCTCGGAATAAAGTAAAGTAGAATAAAAAAAATAGACAGAGAAACTGGAGAAAGGAAAACTAAGTTCAATAAACTATTCTTTTCTTTTTTATGCTAATATATAGCAATCAAACATGTACAAACGGCTGTTAACACATCGCTCGTGAGTTCTAACACTCATTAGTTTTTTTTATTCATGAATCCCGTTATGTTATTTCGAAAAAGTGTAAACTCGAGTCGTGCGTCTTAGCTGCCTGCACAATTAAAATCAATAGAGCAAGAAGCAGCGCTTTGCCTGTTTATTGCTCAGCACACCATGCAGTTCCTCAAGTTGATCACTTAATTGATCTCTGCACAGCTGCACTGCAACAAAAATGGGAAAATGTTGAAGGAACCGTTAAATTTTGGAGTGAAGTGCTGAACTTCCGAGATTCTGGTGGAAACTGCCGCTTTTACGAATTAGCTTCAGTTGCCCTTCAACTTCTTTCACTGCCTTGGTCCAAAAATCGAAATTTTTCCGTTACAAGCAACCGAAACCGAATTCAGTACATTAGCAACCGAAACAAGTACTTTTGACTTTATTTGGTTGCTGCCAACCGACGATCAGCTGTTTTCTACAAATGCAGCCAACTTAACGCTGGTCATTTCTATATGTTTTCCATGTGAATTCGGTCGCAGTTTCGGTTTCCGTTGTATGTGGCAACCCACGCAAAATCAGCCAGCAACCGAAACAGCAACCGTAACTGCAACCGAATTCACATGGAAAACATATAAAAATGACCAGCGTTAAGTTGGCTGCATTTGTAGAAAACAGCTGATTTTTTTCGGTTTCCGTTGTATGTGACAACAAGCCTTAAGTGAAATATTTCAATAAATCTAAAGAATACATATTTACATTGGTATGTATGAAATTGCAAGCAAAGGGTGCCGGACTAACAAATATTATCGCTATAAATTGATTTTCTTCAATTAATATTACCTAATATAAACTTTTATCATGCATAAATAACATTGCTCTAACTTTCTTCAGCCATTTACTGCGCATTTCCTGTGTAAATAGTACTATGTACTTATTGACATTCCAGCCAAAGAAACATATGATCATATACATATGTATGTATGTAACTAGGTGGCACTTATTTGCTTAAAAATGAAAATCATTGCTAACTTTAATATTTTTTTTCCTAGGACATAGCCCCAGTTGCACGGTAGTTGGGGATAAATGAAATTTTTTTCTCATTCTTTTGCCGTTAAAATCAAGTAAATAAATAAGCTCGTTTTTAAGAAAATTGCATTTGAGCATTTTTTTCATTAAATGTAATACACATACACATACATATATACATTGATATCTATGTTATTGCGAACAAAGGCTGCCGGACTAACAAATATTTGCACTAAATATTGACATTCTTCAAAGTTCTTCAAGTTGGCAGCTTTGTTGTTGGATATACATTTATGTGGATATATAACTGGATAAAAAAAGTTTTGATCAAACACATAAATACATTGATATGTATGTAATTGCAGAAAAGACTGAAAATGAGTACTTTAATTAGAAATAAAAGATTTCCAATGATATTTTTTTGTTTTTAAATTTATTTAATTAATCATTAAAAACAAAACTATTAAAATTCAAAATATTATTTGAAAGCTTATACATAGAAAGATATAAAAAATTTAAATTCGAAAACTAAAATTTTTAAATATATTTTTTCATTGTTAAGATTATCTCTAATTTGTTGATAAATTGATCATCTAAAGTGAGGACCATTGTTATCACATGTGGTGGCTGCGCTTCGCTTCGACCTCCTTATTAACATAGTTCTTTTGCTTTCAATTTTTTTTAAACTGCCCCATCCCTCTTTTTAAATAAGCGTGAACCTGTTGAAGTTATTTTATTTGTGCGGCTATTTTTGTAATTGTTTTCTCGATTTCAATAAAATTTAAAGGGTGTTGTTTTGCTTTGTTTTGGAGTTTACTCCTTAAGAATCGATTTGCATATAAGTAGTTCGGTACGAAAAAATATGAGGAGTGAAATCAATTGAACAAATTTCGTAACGTTTTTGTGAAAACTAGCGCATGACGAATGTTGGATACCCTTATAAAACATAAGTGCTAATGTGGATATGTTGTTCAACAATGTATATGCAAATAATTGCATATTGTCATTAGCGTAAGTTGGCGCTAAGCTAACAATTGAGAAATTGCTTCAAGTATAAATAGTTGATTGAACGAAGTATCCACAGTAGTAGTTACATTCTATAAGTGTGTCAAACATTGCCTAGTTCGTTCACCTATTATTAAAGAATCCCGTTAGAATTCTGTGCAAGTATGTGTGAGGATGCCTGTATTCGCACCAAACGAAAACAGAATTGCGGTGGACGATGAAAGTTAAATACTCTAATATGCAAAAACTTTTAAGAAATTAATTAGATAAATTCTAAAGATGCCATATGCGCACTTAGGGTCATACAGGAAGACCAACCGACAGTGCAATAGTCACATGTTGGAAATTCAAAATATTTTTTTTTTTATTTTTTTTTTTAAATTAACATATACATATACATATAATACATTATTAATAATAATAATATTCTAATTAATTATATGGAACGAGCGCTAGCGTCGAGGCCTTCAGCTAAATCAAAATATTAAATCATGAAATATATATGGCATTTAAGGTCAAATAGGTAGAATGTTAAAGTTTTTTTTTGACAAAAATATCGAAATATGCTAGACACCAAGTATTTTTACTCGATTCTTTTTATGCAATTTACGATAGTTTTTTCAGACATACCCAGGCGTATCAAAAACATCTTAAACTTTTTCTCATGCATTTTGTTGTTTTGTTTGTACACTGTTGAGTTCGCAATTTTACGCTTTGCCAATTAACAACGACTAGTGAACACCCCCATTAGCATACGTTGGCGATAAGTTAACAATTGAGTAATTGCATCAATTATAAAAAATAGTTGAATGAACTAAATATCCACACAGCACTTATATTTCATTAGTGTGTCCAACATTCGCTAGTTCATTATAATATTGATGTGTTAACATCTATAGGCACGGCTACCCATTTCTGCCACTTGATGATACATGCAAACAATGCAACGTGCTCGACCGACGAACAAATTTAGAGTGCCTTCGTGGACCGACTGCAAAATTTCATATACATATTCATCGGAGTATGATTGTATTGGTGTAGCGGCAGAGAATAACTGTAAAATACAAAGTCTTGCTTACGATGTGTCCAAGTTGGAAGAGTAGTATAAACTTAATACGAACTTTGTGCAATTGAATAGCAAAACTTGAGATTCTTTAATATAATTTCAATTCTACATGTTTGTTTATATTCTAGCATTGTTTATTGTTTATATTTTAGCATAAACAATATATATATTAAAATAATTAGAGTTTTCATTGACAATTATTGAATATTGGTTCAAGGTGTATTTACTTTTTGTGCAGTTTGTGCGTCTCAGCAACAAGCCAGCACGTTGTTGTTTTGTTCAGTTTCCCTTTGCGTTCAGCGGCCCGTTGATTAAAGGACAGGGGGCGGGTCAGCGGACAGCAAGAACGGTAAAAAGTTGTTGGTACATATTGTATGAAAGTGCGTTTGAAACATATATTTCTTGCAGTGCCTGCTTATCGAGGTTTTTGTTATTTTTGATATTTTTCTTTTTTCTGTGTCGGCGGCAATCGCGCGCTTACATTTACATATGTACCAATGCACTACTGAATACACTTTCGTAATTTGTGTACATCTTTGCATAACTGTATGCCAATGATTGTTAGAAAGTGTCATAGGGTAAAAATTGAGAAGAGTATGTATGATCAGCAATAGCAAAACTGATAATTGACTGGCTTGGAAGACAAAATCTTGTTGTTTTATTTTACTCAAGCGCAATAATGGTGGAAGAAAAATAGTTTTGTGGACAAGTGCTTGCAGAAGCCTAGTTTTGAGCTCAAGATACTTGGTGGAATAGGTGCATATCAGTTGCTAGTCCAAGTGTTTTGTGGGGTAGGACAGGTATCAAAAGGTCATAGAATACGTAAGGCAGGCAAGCTATCGTTCATATCCAAGAAACTTATTCATTGCAAAATTAAACAGGCTTCTGCAAACACTTCTCCTGTATTTATTTGTTGGTATGTTTCTTTGTTTGTGTGTTTTAATCGTAGTTAAATGTGATGAAAGAAATAACAGAAGTCAGCAGCAAGTGGTTTTGTTGAGTTAGAAGCTCTAACTTAAAACAATCAAAATCAACAATAAAGACTTCTCTCTCTTTTTCTCTTCCAAGGCAGTCAAATATCACTTTTGCTGCTGCTCATCATACATACTCTTCCCAGTTTTTCCTTTATGACACTTTCTAACAGCCCTTGCTATACAATAATGCAAAGATGTACACAAATTACGAAAGTGTATTCAGCGATGCATTTGTAAAGGTCAGTTGCCGAAAGCTCGGAATAAAGTAAAGTAGAATAAAAAAAATAGACAGAGAAACTGGAGAAAGGAAAACTAAGTTCAATAAACTATTCTTTTCTTTTTTATGCTAATATATAGCAATCAAACATGTACAAACGGCTGTTAACACATCGCTCGTGAGTTCTAACACTCATTAGTTTTTTTTATTCATGAATCCCGTTATGTTATTTCGAAAAAGTGTAAACTCGAGTCGTGCGTCTTAGCTGCCTGCAAAATTAAAATCAATAGAGCAAGAAGCAGCGCTTTGCCTGTTTATTGCTCAGCACACCATGCAGTTCCTCAAGTTGATCACTTAATTGATCTCTGCACAGCTGCACTGCAACAAAAATGGGAAAATGTTGAAGGAACCGTTAAATTTTGGAGTGAAGTGCTGAACTTCCGAGATTCTGGTGGAAACTGCCGCTTTTACGAATTAGCTTCAGTTGCCCTTCAACTTCTTTCACTGCCTTGGTCCAAAAATCGAAATTTTTCCGTTACAAGCAACCGAAACCGAATTCAGTACATTAGCAACCGAAACAAGTACTTTTGACTTTATTTGGTTGCTGCCAACCGACGATCAGCTGTTTTCTACAAATGCAGCCAACTTAACGCTGGTCATTTCTATATGTTTTCCATGTGAATTCGGTCGCAGTTTCGGTTTCCGTTGTATGTGGCAACCCACGCAAAATCAGCCAGCAACCGAAACAGCAACCGTAACTGCAACCGAATTTTTTTTCGGTTTCCGTTGTATGTGACAACAAGCCTTAAGTGAAATATTTCAATAAATCTAAAGAATACATATTTACATTGGTATGTATGAAATTGCAAGCAAAGGGTGCCGGACTAACAAATATTATCGCTATAAATTGATTTTCTTCAATTAATATTACCTAATATAAACTTTTATCATGCATAAATAACATTGCTCTAACTTTCTTCAGCCATTTACTGCGCATTTCCTGTGTAAATAGTACTATGTACTTATTGACATTCCAGCCAAAGAAACATATGATCATATACATATGTATGTATGTAACTAGGTGGCACTTATTTGCTTAAAAATGAAAATCATTGCTAACTTTAATATTTTTTTTCCTAGGACATAGCCCCAGTTGCACGGTAGTTGGGGATAAATGAAATTTTTTTCTCATTCTTTTGCCGTTAAAATCAAGTAAATAAATAAGCTCGTTTTTAAGAAAATTGCATTTGAGCATTTTTTTCATTAAATGTAATACACATACACATACATATATACATTGATATCTATGTTATTGCGAACAAAGGCTGCCGGACTAACAAATATTTGCACTAAATATTGACATTCTTCAAAGTTCTTCAAGTTGGCAGCTTTGTTGTTGGATATACATTTATGTGGATATATAACTGGATAAAAAAAGTTTTGATCAAACACATAAATACATTGATATGTATGTAATTGCAGAAAAGACTGAAAATGAGTACTTTAATTAGAAATAAAAGATTTCCAATGATATTTTTTTGTTTTTAAATTTATTTAATTAATCATTAAAAACAAAACTATTAAAATTCAAAATATTATTTGAAAGCTTATACATAGAAAGATATAAAAAATTTAAATTCGAAAACTAAAATTTTTAAATATATTTTTTCATTGTTAAGATTATCTCTAATTTGTTGATAAATTGATCATCTAAAGTGAGGACCATTGTTATCACATGTGGTGGCTGCGCTTCGCTTCGACCTCCTTATTAACATAGTTCTTTTGCTTTCAATTTTTTTTAAACTGCCCCATCCCTCTTTTTAAATAAGCGTGAACCTGTTGAAGTTATTTTATTTGTGCGGCTATTTTTGTAATTGTTTTCTCGATTTCAATAAAATTTAAAGGGTGTTGTTTTGCTTTGTTTTGGAGTTTACTCCTTAAGAATCGATTTGCATATAAGTAGTTCGGTACGAAAAAATATGAGGAGTGAAATCAATTGAACAAATTTCGTAACGTTTTTGTGAAAACTAGCGCATGACGAATGTTGGATACCCTTATAAAACATAAGTGCTAATGTGGATATGTTGTTCAACAATGTATATGCAAATAATTGCATATTGTCATTAGCGTAAGTTGGCGCTAAGCTAACAATTGAGAAATTGCTTCAAGTATAAATAGTTGATTGAACGAAGTATCCACAGTAGCAGTTACATTCTATTAGTGTGTCAAACATTCGCTAGTTCGTTCACCTATTATTAAAGAATCCCGTTAGAATTCTGTGCAAGTATGTGTGAGGATGCGTGTATTCGCACCAAACGAAAACAGAATTGCGGTGGACGATGAAAGTTAAATAATCTAATATGCAAAAACTTTTAAGAAATTAATTAGATAAATTCTAAAGATGCCATATGCGCACTTAGGGTCATACAGGAAGACCAACCGATAGTGCAAGAGACACATGTTGGAAATTCAAAATATTAAATCATGAAATATATGGCATTTAAGGTCAAATAGGTAGAATGTTAGTTTTTTTTTGACAAAAATATCGAAGTATGCTAGACACCAAGTATTTTTACTCGATTCTTTTTATGAAATTTACGATAGTTTTTTCAGACATACCCAGGCGTATCAAAAACATCTTAATCTTTTTCTCATGCATTTTATTGTTTTGTTTGTACACTGTTGAGTTCGCAATTTTACGCTTTGCCAATTAACAACGACTAGTGAACACCCCCATTAGCATACATTGGCGATAAGTTAACGATTGAGTAATTGCATCAATTATAAAAAATAGTTGAATGAACTAAATATCCACACAGCACTTATATTTCATTAGTGTGTCCAACATTCGCTAGTTCATTATAATATTGATGTGTTAACATCTATAGGCACGGGTACCCATTTCTGCCATTTGATGATACATGCAAACAATGCAGCGTGCCGCGCTGTAACGTGCTCGACCGACGAACAAATTTAGAGTGCCTTCGTGGACCGACTGCAAAATTTCATATACATATTCATCGGAGTATGATTGTATTGGTGTAGCGGCAGAGAATAACTGTAAAATACAAAGTCTTGCTTACGATGTGTCCAAGTTGGAAGAGTAGTATAAACTTAATACGAACTTTGTGCAATTGAATAGCAAAACTTGAGATTCTTTAATATAATTTCAATTCTACATGTTTGTTTATATTCTAGCATTGTTTATTGTTTATATTTTAGCATAAACAATATATATATTAAAATCATATATTAGAGTTTTCATTGACAATTATTGAATATTGGTTCAAGGTGTATTTACTTTTTGTGCAGTATGTGCGTCTCAGCAACAAGCCAGCACGTTGTTGTTTTGTTCAGTTTCCCTTTGCGTTCAGCGGCCCGTTGATTAAAGGACAGGGGGCGGGTCAGCGGACAGCAAGAACGGTAAAAAGTTGTTGGTACATATTGTATGAAAGTGCGTTTGAAACATATGTTTCTTGCAGTGCCTGCTTATCGAGGTTTTTGTTATTTTTGATATTTTTCTTTTTTCTGTGTCGGCGGCAATCGCGCGCTTACATTTACATATGTACCAATGCACTACTGAATACACTTTCGTAATTTGTGTACATCTTTGCATAACTGTATGCCAATGATTGTTAGAAAGTGTCATAGGGTAAAAATTGGGAAGAGTATGTATGATCAGCAATAGCAAAACTGATAA
Organism: Scaptomyza polygonia; assembly: GCA_035044585.1. Classification (NCBI taxonomy): domain Eukaryota; kingdom Metazoa; phylum Arthropoda; class Insecta; order Diptera; family Drosophilidae; genus Scaptomyza; species Scaptomyza polygonia. Next base: position 271,311 of record JAWNNU010001644.1, read on the forward strand.
TTGACTGCCTTGGAAGACAAAATCTTGTTGTTTTATTTTACTCAAGCGCAATAATGGTGGAAGAAAAATAGTTTTGTGGACAAGTGCTTGCAGAAGCCTAGTTTTGAGCTCAAGATACTTGGTGGAATAGGTGCATATCAGTTGCTAGTCCAAGTGCTTTGTGGGGTAGGACAGGTATCAAAAGGTCATAGAATACGTAAGGCAGGCAAGCTATCGTTCATATCCAAGAAACTTATTCATTGCAAAAATAAACAGGCTTCTGCAAACACTTCTCCTGTATTTATTTGTTGGTATGTTTCTTTGTTTGTGTGTTTTAATCGTAGTTAAATGTGATGAAAGAAATAACAGAAGTCAGCAGCAAGTGGTTTTGTTGAGTTAGAAGCTCTAACTTAAAACAATCAAAATCAACAATAAAGACTTCTCTCTCTTTTTCTCTTCCAAGGCAGTCAAATATCACTTTTGCTGCTGCTCATCATACATACTCTTCCCAGTTTTTCCTTTATGACACTTTCTAACAGCCCTTGCTATACAATAATGCAAAGATGTACACAAATTACGAAAGTGTATTCAGCGATGCATTTGTAAAGGTCAGTTGCCGAAAGCTCGGAATAAAGTAAAGTAGAATAAAAAAAATAGACAGAGAAACTGGAGAAAGGAAAACTAAGTTCAATAAACTATTCTTTTCTTTTTTATGCTAATATATAGCAATCAAACATGTACAAACGGCTGTTAACACATCGCTCGTGAGTTCTAACACTCATTAGTTTTTTTTATTCATGAATCCCGTTATGTTATTTCGAAAAAGTGTAAACTCGAGTCGTGCGTCTTAGCTGCCTGCAAAATTAAAATCAATAGAGCAAGAAGCAGCGCTTTGCCTGTTTATTGCTCAGCACACCATGCAGTTCCTCAAGTTGATCACTTAATTGATCTCTGCACAGCTGCACTGCAACAAAAATGGGAAAATGTTGAAGGAACCGTTAAATTTTGGAGTGAAGTGCTGAACTTCCGAGATTCTGGTGGAAACTGCCGCTTTTACGAATTAGCTTCAGTTGCCCTTCAACTTCTTTCACTGCCTTGGTCCAAAAATCGAAATTTTTCCGTTACAAGCAACCGAAACCGAATTCAGTACATTAGCAACCGAAACAAGTACTTTTGACTTTATTTGGTTGCTGCCAACCGACGATCAGCTGTTTTCTACAAATGCAGCCAACTTAACGCTGGTCATTTCTATATGTTTTCCATGTGAATTCGGTCGCAGTTTCGGTTTCCGTTGTATGTGGCAACCCACGCAAAATCAGCCAGCAACCGAAACAGCAACCGTAACTGCAACCGTAACTGCAACCTAATTTTTTTTTTGATTTCCGTTGTATGTGACAACAAGCCTTAAGTGAAATATTTCAATAAATCTAAAGAATACATATTTACATTGGTATGTATGAAATTGCAAGCAAAGGGTGCCGGACTAACAAATATTATCGCTATAAATTGATTTTCTTTAATTAATATTACCTAATATAAACTTTTATCATGCATAATGAACATTGCTCTAACTTTCTTCAGCCATTTACTGCGCATTTCCTGTGTAAATAGTACTATGTACTTATTGACATTCCAGCCAAAGAAACATATGATCATATACATATGTATGTATGTAACTAGGTGGCACTTATTTGCTCAAATGAAAATCATTGCTACCTTTTACATTTTTTTCCTAGGACATAGCCCCAGTTGCACGGTAGTTGGGGATAAATGAAATTTTTTCTCATTCTTTTGCCGTTAAAATCAAATAAATAAATAAGCTCGTTTTTAAGAAAAATGCATTTGAGCATTTTTTTCATTAAATGTAATACATACACATACATATATACATTGATATCTATGTTATTGCGAACAAAGGCTGCCGGACTAACAAATATTTTCACTACATATTGACTTTCTTCAAATAGCATCGTGTACTTTTTAACTTTTCGGCCAAAGAACTTTTCATATAAAGACAAGTTGGCAGCTTTGTTGTTGGATATACATTTATGTGGATATATAACTGGATAAAAAAAGTTTTGATCAAACACATAAATACATTGATATGTATGTAATTGCAGAAAAGGCTGAAATGAGTACTTTAATTAGAAATAAAAGATTTCCAATGATATTTTTTTGTTTTTAAATTTATTTAATTAATCATTAAAAACAAAACTATTAAAATTCAAAATATTATTTGAAAGCTTATACATAGAAAGATATAAAAAATTTAAATTCGAAAATTAAAATTTTTAAATATATTTTTTCATTGTTAAGATTATCTCTAATTTGTTGATAAATTGATCCTTTAAAGTGAGGACCATTGTTATTACATGTGGTGGCTGCGCTTCGCTTCGACCTCCTTATTAACATAGTTCTTTTGCTTTCAATTTTTTTTAAACTGCCCCATCCATTTTTTTAAATAAGCGTGAACCTGTTGAAGTTGTTTTATTTGTGCGGCTATTTTTGTAATTGTTTTCTCGATTTCAATAAAATTTAAAGGGTGTTGTTTTGCTTTGTTTTGGAGTTTACTCCTTAAGAATCGATTTGCATATAAGTAGCTCGGTACGAAAAAATATGAGGAGTGAAATCAATTGAACAAATTTCGTAACGTTTTTGCGAAAACTAGCGCATGACGAATGTTGGATACCCTTATAAAACATAAGTGCTAATGTGGATATGTTGTTCAACAATGTATATGCAAATAATTGCATATTGTCATTAGCGTAAGTTGGCGCTAAGCTAACAATTGAGAAATTGCTTCAAGTATAAATAGTTGATTGAACGAAGTATCCACAGTAGTAGTTACATTCTATAAGTGTGTCAAACATTCGCTAGTTCGTTCACCTATTATTAAAGAATCCCGTTAGAATTCTGTGCAAGTATGTGTGAGGATGCCTGTATTCGCACCAAACGAAAACAGAATTGCGGTGGACGATGAAAGTTAAATACTCTAATATGCAAAAACTTTTAAGAAATTAATTAGATAAATTCTAAAGATGCCATATGCGCACTTAGGGTCATACAGGAAGACCAACCGACAGTGCAATAGTCACATGTTGGAAATTCAAAATATTTTTTTTTTTATTTTTTTTTTTAAATTAACTATAATACATTATTAATAATAATAATATTCTAATTAATTATATGGAACGAGCGCTAGCGTCGAGGCCTTCAGCTAAATCAAAATATTAAATCATGAAATATATATGGCATTTAAGGTCAAATAGGTAGAATGTTAAAGTTTTTTTTTGACAAAAATATCGAAATATGCTAGACACCAAGTATTTTTACTCGATTCTTTTTATGCAATTTACGATAGTTTTTTCAGACATACCCAGGCGTATCAAAAACATCTTAAACTTTTTCTCATGCATTTTGTTGTTTTGTTTGTACACTGTTGAGTTCGCAATTTTACGCTTTGCCAATTAACAACGACTAGTGAACACCCCCATTAGCATACGTTGGCGATAAGTTAACAATTGAGTAATTGCATCAATTATAAAAAATAGTTGAATGAACTAAATATCCACACAGCACTTATATTTCATTAGTGTGTCCAACATTCGCTAGTTCATTATAATATTGATGTGTTAACATCTATAGGCACGGGTACCCATTTCTGCCATTTGATGATACATGCAAACAATGCAACGTGCTCGACCGACGAACAAATTTAGAGTGCCTTCGTGGACCGACTGCAAAATTTCATATACATATTCATCGGAGTATGATTGTATTGGTGTAGCGGCAGAGAATAACTGTAAAATACAAAGTCTTGCTTACGATGTGTCCAAGTTGGAAGAGTAGTATAAACTTAATACGAACTTTGTGCAATTGAATAGCAAAACTTGAGATTCTTTAATATAATTTCAATTCTACATGTTTGTTTATATTCTAGCATTGTTTATTGTTTATATTTTAGCATAAACAATATATATATTAAAATCATATATTAGAGTTTTCATTGACAATTATTGAATATTGGTTCAAGGTGTATTTACTTTTTGTGCAGTATGTGCGTCTCAGCAACAAGCCAGCACGTTGTTGTTTTGTTCAGTTTCCCTTTGCGTTCAGCGGCCCGTTGATTAAAGGACAGGGGGCGGGTCAGCGGACAGCAAGAACGGTAAAAAGTTGTTGGTACATATTGTATGAAAGTGCGTTTGAAACATATATTTCTTGCAGTGCCTGCTTATCGAGGTTTTTGTTATTTTTGATATTTTTCTTTTTTCTGTGTCGGCGGCAATCGCGCGCTTACATTTACATATGTACCAATGCACTACTGAATACACTTTCGTAATTTGTGTACATCTTTGCATAACTGTATGCCAATGATTGTAATTGCAAGCAAAGGGTGCCGGACTAACAAATATTATCGCTATAAATTGATTTTCTTCAATTAATATTACCTAATATAAACTTTTATCATGCATAATGAACATTGCTCTAACTTTCTTCAGCCATTTACTGCGCATTTCCTGTGTAAATAGTACTATGTACTTATTGACATTCCAGCCAAAGAAACTTATGATCATATACATATGTATGTATGTAACTAGGTGGCACTTATTTGCTCAAATGAAAATCATTGCTACCTTTTATATTTTTTTCCTAGGACATAGCCCCAGTTGCACGGTAGTTGGGGATAAATGAAATTTTTTCTCATTTTTTTGCCGTTTAAATAAAGTAAATAAATAAGCTCGTTTTTAAGAAAATTGCATTTGAGCTTTTTTTTCATTAAATATAATACATACACATACATGTATACATTGATATCTATGTTATTGCGAACAAAGGCTGCCGGACTAACAAATATTTTCACTACATATTGACTTTCTTCAAATAGCATCGTGTACTTTTTAACTTTTCGGCCAAAGAACTTTTCATATAAAGACAAGTTGGCAGCTTTGTTGTTGGATATACATTTATGTGGATATATAACTGGATAAAAAAAGTTTTGATCAAACACATAAATACATTGATATGTATGTAATTGCAGAAAAGCCTGAAAATGAGTACTTTAATTAGAAATAAAAGATTTCCAATGATATTTTTTGTTTTTAAATTTATTAAATTAATCATTAAAAACAAAACAATTAAAATTCGAAATATTATTTGAAAGCTTATACATAAAAAGATATAAAAAATTTAAATTCGAAAACTAAAATTTTTAAATATATTTTTTCATTGTTAAGATTATCTCTAATTTGTTGATAAATTGATCATCTAAAGTGAGGACCATTGTTATTACATGTGGTGGCTGCGCTTCGCTTCGACCTCCTTATTAACATAGTTCTTTTGCTTTCAATTTTTTTTAAACTGCCCCATCCATTTTTTTAAATAAGCGTGAACCTGTTGAAGTTGTTTTATTTGTGCGGCTATTTTTGTAATTGTTTCCTCGATTTTAATAAAATTTAAAGGGTGTTGTTTTGCTTTGTTTTGGAGTTTACTCCTTAAGAATCGATTTGCATATAAGTAGTTCGGTACGAAAAAATATGAGGAGTGAAATCAATTGAACAAATTTCGTAACGTTTTTGTGAAAACTAGCGCATGACGAATGTTGGATACCCTTATAAAACATAAGTGCTAATGTGGATATGTTGTTCAACAATGTATATGCAAATAATTGCATATTGTCATTAGCGTAAGTTGGCGCTAAGCTAACAATTGAGAAATTGCTTCAAGTATAAATAGTTGATTGAACGAAGTATCCACAGTAGCAGTTACATTCTATTAGTGTGTCAAACATTCGCTAGTTCGTTCACCTATTATTAAAGAATCCCGTTAGAATTCTGTGCAAGTATGTGTGAGGATGCGTGTATTCGCACCAAACGAAAACAGAATTGCGGTGGACGATGAAAGTTAAATAATCTAATATACAAAAACTTTTAAGAAATTAATTAGATAAATTCTAAAGATGCCATATGCGCACTTAGGGTCATACAGGAAGACCAACCGATAGTGCAATAGACACATGTTGGAAATTCAAAATATTAAATCATGAAATATATGGCATTTAAGGTCAAATAGGTAGAACGTTAGTTTTTTTTTGACAAAAATATCGAAGTATGCTAGACACCAAGTATTTTTACTCGATTCTTTTTATGAAATTTACGATAGTTTTTTCAGACATACCCAGGCGTATCAAAAACATCTTAAACTTTTTCTCATGCATTTTGTTGTTTTGTTTGTACACTGTTGAGTTCGCAATTTTACGCTTTGCCAATTTAGAACGATAAGTGAACACCCCCATTAGCATACGTTGGCGATAAGTTAACAATTGAGTAATTGCATCAATTATAAATAGTTGATTGAACTACATATTCATGCTCGATAAACATTAATCGTTGCCATCGATTGTTTTAAGGAGGGTTTATCTATCTTTATCTATGGAAAAGTAAATTAAAGTGTTAAGATTGGAGCTCTACGATAACTAGGAGGCTAGCAAATCGATAAACTCGATAACGCAAAATCGATAGATCCAGCTATTTCGCAAGCCCTAACAGCAAAAACTACCAAATTTGGGGAGAAATAGCTATTTACAATTCGCAAAAAACTGCATCAAAAATTTTGGAGCCACGCCCACCCGTTCCGCCCCAGCCGCCCGCGGTTTAAAAGCAGAAATGCTTATATCTACTACAGTTTTTGAGCTAGAGCCACCAAATTTGGTGTCAAGATTGATGATCACGATGTCAGTTTTCGATCCGTTGGGAAAATTGTTTGACCAGACAGCAAAGGAATGTGTGACAGTTGAATTTGTTAACGTTTCCAAACAAATTAAGAATTTAATATTATTACCTGATCCCAAAAGATTTTCCAATTGGATGAGGTTCCTACGAACAACTGCTTGGGTACTGAAGTATTATAAAAAGCTAAAGGGATCAAAATGTACTGAACAGAAAACCGAAGTATTGCCTGAAGACCTTGCTGAGGCAGAAAAACTAATTTTCAATAGTATTCAATTAAATTGCTATACCCAGGAAATAAACTGTTAAACGAAACAAATTCGCATTGACAATGGAAGTAACTTAAAAGCCCTTCCTTTATTCATAGCGGAAGATGGATTGTTGCGACTTAAGGGACGACTAGACAATATCGACGACGACCAATTTACTTTCGATTCAAAAAATCCAATTATTCTACCAAAGAAACATTTAATTACAGACTTGATTGAAAAAGAAATAGCTAATTTACGGAAGAAGTTTTGGATTATTAACTGTTGCAATACTGTAAAGAAATGTATTCGTAATTGTCAGTTTTGTAAAAATAGGAAAGCAAAACCTACAGTACCAATTATTGGCCAATTACCGACGTGTAGACTGGAACCAAATTCAAGACCTTTTTTGAAAGTAGGCATTGATTATTTTGGCCCTATGGAGGTTTTAGTCAATCGCAGTCATGTTAAGAGATATGGCGTTATTTTCACATGTATGTCAAGTCGAGCCGTACATCTTGAAATAGCCGAGGATTTATCAGCTTACGCCTTTATCCATGTTCTACGAAAGTTTTCTGGGTGCAGAGGTTTTCCTGAAGAAATATATTCTGACAATGGAACAAATTTTCAAAAACCAAGTAAAGATATTGCAGATGTTATAAAACAATGGTCTTTAAACGAATTGACAAAATATCTAACCACAAAAAAATGTAGATGGACTTTTAATGCACCATTAAGTCCGCATATGGGGGAAGCATGGGAAAGACTCATTTAATCAGTAAAAAAAATTTTGTCCCATATGTTAAAGCAGCGATATCCAAAGGAATACGTAATAAGAACACTATTTTGTGAAATTATGTTCATGATGAATAGTAGACCACTTCTGTATGTTCCATCAAATGCGTTTGATTTCGAACCATTGACACCGAAAGATATTTTAATCGGCCCAAACTTTAGAGATTCATTTTATGCAGACAGCACAGATTAGGATTCGATTAAGTTAAATATGTGGAAAGCCTCGCAGAGATTAGCGGATATTTTTTGGAACAAGTGGAAAATTGAATACAAACAATATTTATTATGGAGTCGAAAGTGGTCGAAAAACGAAAAGGCCGTTAAAAACGGTGATGTTGTTTTGTTGTTGGATTCTGCTCTGCCAAGGAAAAACTGGTCAAAGGGTATAATGGAAAATATCTATCCAGCATAGGTTGGAAAAATACGAATAGTAGATGTTAACACAAAGACTGGAATATATAAAAGAACAGTTGCTAATTTTATTAAGCTTCCAGTAAAATAATGTGATGTATTGTTAAATGCAATATTTGGGAGGAGCAAGGTATACTTAACAAGGTAGCCGCACTTGCTCGCTCACGACTTCTTATTCAGGTGTCAGAATGACAGAAGAGAGCGAGAGAATAATGAATTTGCTCATATGTGTATACATATGTGAGTTTTTTGCTGCAACTACGACCAGAATGATATAATAAATATAACAAAGGAAATTATTAATTTTAATTTATTTTTATTTCTATTTTTTTCTTATAATAACATGAACACACTTTAAACTCATTACACAAGTAATTTTGCATACAGAACAATATGGAGGCGCCATTGCAATAACACGTAAAGTCTGTAGCACAAGAAATTAAACACGAAAAAATCGTCCGTGGAGATGCGTCGCTCACAACTGCTGCTAACAGACTGACAATTTAAGAAGTGAAAAGAGGGCGAGAGAGCGAGTAATGCCACCTAGTTAAGTATGCCTTGATGCTACCTTCTTAAGGGCCGGTTTCTCAATGTCCGGTTAGCGTAACTATCCCAAGTTTAGTCAAAATTGAGTTTCTCAATGTTCGTTTAGGGCTTAGCGTGCGATAAACTTAACCGATGCCTGAGTGCCGGCTAACATTTGTCGTTCGTTAAAGGGCCGATATAAATATCGCTATCATCGCTATCGCTATCGCTAACCATCGTTAGGCAAACAGCTGGCTCAAGCCGTCACTTGCATTGTATATTTTTTATTATTATACAAAATATTTTGGTTTGACTTCACAAGAACATTAACTGCATGCTTCTCAGCAACCGAAACGTTTTTCTTACGTTGGCGCTTATATATTTTAGCCGCGCTCAATAAAATAAATGTTTTAAGCATTTGTTTCGAATTTGGCGGTCACAAAACAAAAAATATATCACACCAAACAGGTGATTTCCTCGTAATTAGTTGGCAGCACCATCAGAGAGATAGTATCTGAACGAATAAGGTTAACTTTTCATTGAGAAAACACAACTGGTTTAACACGAGCATTAAAGTTATGCCGAGATTTACTAATTGACACTTTAACTGGACATGGAGAAACCGGCCCTAAGTATACCTTGGGGAGGAGTATGTTGATGAATATATATGAGTTGTTAATTTAACTATCGATTATCGTCTCCAATATATATATGTCGGAGTCGCAGTGGTTTCGTTGCATCTCTCACCACGAGCAGCGAGCCCCGTGCCCTTTGTCGGTGCCATTTTATTATTTTGCTCTCGATCTTCGATACGCTTGCGTCTGTTCACCTTGAACGTTCTGTATCAACTGCTCAATTCGATCGTTTCATCTAGCGTGTGCGTTCTTACTTTATTCTGCCTGGCAACGCCGCAGCTTAAGAACTCTCTCTCTCTCTCTCTCTCTCTCTATCGCATATTCTTCTTTGTCCATGCACAGCATGTACCAGCAAAAGAACCGACATACCAGCAACGCAAGGCACGGGTCACACTCAGTGAGAGAATAAACAGTTAACTCTCTCACCTACTCTCGGCGATACTAGGAAACCAAGACGACAATAACAGTTATTCTCTTTTCTTTATTATTCTTCTTACAATTTTGTGCATACAATATTCTGTAACCGTATTAAATTCTTAAAGCAAAACCAAATAATAATTCTCCGACACGGCCAATTCTGACAATTACACGTCCTCGTGTATAAATTTAGCAATGCATGTTGATATGTTCTGCTCAAATACATTCTTTTTTTTTTTAAATTCGATTCAAAATAATCTTCATAGACAAATTTAGTAGGAAAATCATACCTCACCGATGAATGTTATATAGCGCACCCTGTCTACCTATGTTTCGCGAAGAGGCCTTTTGATAATGATGTTTATGCGTTTGTCTCGATGATAGCACCCTCACTGGTACTGTCTCTTGCGCATGTTTCAGCGTCACCATCTGTACCCTCACTGGTACCATTTGCGTCTCTTTCAACGCCACCATCTGTACCCTCAATGGCACTGTCTCTTGCGCATGTTTCAGCGCCACCATCTGTACCCTCACTGGTATCATTTGCGTCTCTTTCAACGAAACCACTCATCATATCTTCATCCATCTCCGCAGAAACTGTCTCGACCGGTAACGCTCTTAAACACTCATACGGGTATTTGTATGTTCGTCTGCTCTTTAAAGACTTCAAACAGTACCTGTCTCCTTCCAAAACTTCTATTATAACGAAAGGACCCCTTGCATTATTTATAATATTGTCTTTTGCTTGTTCTCTTATGTCTACTAAATTATCATAATTTTCCTCAACAATTTTTGATAACATTCCTAACGGCCTTACGTCTTTTCCAATGAGCAGTTGTAGTGGGCTAAACTTGGTTACACGATTGACAGTACAATTTATAGCTAGCTGAACGTCTTTCAACGCCTCCTGCCATGAACGTTGACCTGTCTCTACAGCTGTTAGTAAATTCTTAAGCGTACACATTACACGCTCGACCTGTCCATTTGCCCGACTAGCTCCCGTAGCTATCAAATGCAACTCGATATTTTGTGCAGAACAAAATTCCTTAAACCCAGATCCCACAAAACATCGTCCTTGATCTGCTATAATACGGCTTGGAACACCAAACATCGATATAACCGCTTTCACTGAGACTATACAATTTTCAGAATCTATTTTCAGTGTATGATGCAAATAAACATACTTTATAAACGCATCTATAAGAACAATGACATACTCCTTTTGGTCGTTTTTGCCACTTAGCTTACCAGTGATGTCTACATGTATCGTATGCTAGGGTATTTCGACTTTAGGAATCGGATGCATTTCTTGTTGAATCTTTCCAGACTGCGGTTTCGATAACTTGCACGTGACACAATTGTACATATCTCGTCATACCTTCGAACCAGTAACAACTATACACTTTGTCGAGGGTCTTTTCCCAACCGAGGTGCATGATAGCCTCATGAATGTGATTAATGACAGCCCATCTATACGCCCTGGAAACTACAGGTAACCAACGTGTTCTACCATTTCTTTGTATTTTTCGATACAGCAAGCCTTCGCTCAATTCATACGTAGTGGCCACACTCTCGTTTATTTCATTATTTTGTAATTTAGAGATTAACGGTGTTATTTCATGATCACGCTGCTGTTCTGCGATAAGCCAGGTGTCACATAATTCGGTTAAATCTACACGCTTTTCAGGTGCCTTAGTTACAAGCTGGGACTCTTTCGGTATTGGGTTTCGTGAAAAGAAATCAACGTGCGCCATTTGTTTTCCTTTTCTATAAACAATATCAAACTCAAAAGACTGCAAATACAACCACCATCGGTATACCTTGTCATCTTACTCAATCTTTTGTTGACTTGCCTTCAAAGAGATAACATGGTTTTCATCTTTTATTTTGTGCATGATTATCGCACCATAACCCACTGAGCTAGCGTCTGTATGCAGTTCCACCGGATATTGTGGATCGAAAATAATTAATACCGGGCTACGAGTCAGTGCAACGATTATCTGCTTTCTCACTTATTCATGACATTCTTTCCAGTCAAAACTATGATTATCTTTTGATGTTAGACAATACAAAGGCTTTAATGTTTCCGAGAATTTTGGCACAAATTGTCTAAAGTAAGATGCCAATCCAATAAACTGTCTAAGCTGCGTGACAGTTTGCGGCGGTGGCAATTCAACTAATGCCTCCAGTTTTCGTGGATTGGGTCTAAGCTTTCCCGCCTCTACTTCGTAGCCCAGATACTCTATCTTTGATTTTAAAAATTTGCATTTTTCGAAATTGAATGAAAATCCGGCTTGAATTAAGGTTTCTATTACTTTCTGTTACCTTGAAATTGCTTCATCTTTAGTTTCGACCACAACTAATACATCATCCATGTAAACTACAACATAAGAATACGTAAGTGGCCCCAATGCCTTTATTATGGCCCACTGAAACACCGACGGAGCATTTTTTAAACCAAACGGCATTGCCAAAAACTCGAATTGCCCCTCAGGCGTAGTAAATGCGGTGCGCTCTATAGACTCTGGATGAACAGGTATTTGATAAAATCCGCAGGCCATGTCCAAGCCAGAAAAATATTTTCCCCCACGCAACCTTGCAATCTGGTCTGAGATGAGAGGCAATGGGTACTTATCGGATATGGTATTAGCGTTAAGCTCCCTATAGTCGACGCATAGGCGATCAGTTCCATTTTTCTTTCTGACCAATATAATCGGACTCGCAAATGGGGAGCAGCTCGGTCGAATAATATTTGCCGCCAACAATTCGTTAATTTTTGATCGAACGGTCTGCTTCTCATCTAAGCCTATATGGTCGCCGTTGTACCGTTTTGTGTGCATCTATCAATCGAATTTCCAATTGCCCTGTATTAACACTACTCTTTGGCACTCCAGAGATGAAGTGTTCCATGTATGGTTTCAAAACGTTTATTATGAGGCTCTTGTCAGCTTTGCCTAATTCAACATTTTCGTTAACGCAATCTTCATAAGTCTTGAATTCAGTTACAATATTAATAGATTTCACTTTATAAATGCAAAATTTATCTGACTCAATCGACACTCCATAGCCCTGACTTAAAATTTCTCTGCCTATCATTACATCATGTTTTAAATATTTGTCGCTAACCACGTGAAACAACATTTCTAAAACATAATCATTAATGGTCACATTAGTCAAAATTTGCGTAGAGCTACAAACAGAATCATTTCCAATTCCCTTAAGCATAGCTACATTATGTAGTCTTTTACCAGAAAATTTTCCAGCTGCATTCTCCTTAACGAGTGAGCACTCTGCTCCAGAATCAAAACAAAAATGAACGGACTCACCAGGGTGAATGAGCACACCTTTTGGTTCCACTACCGAACATATGTTAACTCTCTTTTCGGTGCTCTGACCAATCGAAGGGCATCCAGTAGAAATGTGTCCAGCATTTCCACATTTGTAGCAGATTACATTGGACTTTTGCTCTTTCGACCTCATACCAGTGCCTCCAGCGTGTACATTCGCCGACGAGTGCGATTCTCGATTTATCCTCTGACGGCAATCTGCAATTTTGTGCCCAGCCTTTCCACAATAATGACAAGTGATGTCTGACAACTTCTGCTTCTTCCTTTCTGGACCCATGGTAGATTCTGCTCTCGAAGTCTCTTGACGCTGCCCGATTTCGTACACCTGCAGTTGTTGTTGTAGCTCGCTTCGCGACTTGATGTTTGTAGTGCACACCAGCTTCTTCAGTCTGCTGTCCAATTGTGCAGTATGGGCGAGCACAACTGACACCACTAATTCTTCCAGCTCCATGTTTTTCATTTTCGTCATTAACGATGTGACAAGTCGGCTTGCATAAGATGACATGCACTCTCCAGTCCCGGGGCGTCCGTTTAGCAGTTTCAGGAGTAGCTGTAGTCGTCTCTACGCCCACATATCTTTGCTTAAAAAGTTGCATGAATTGAGCCCAAGTCATGCCGGGAAAGCAAATTTGCGAAAGCCATAGTAAATTAAAGTGTCAAGATTGGAGCTCTACGATAACTGGGCGGCTGGCAAATCGATAAATTCGATAACTCAATATCGATAAGGCCATCTATTTCACACGCCCTTACAGCTAGAACTACCAAATTTGGGGAAAAGATAGCTATTAACAACATCCAAAAAAATGCATCAAAAATTTTGGAGCAACGCCCACTCATTCCGCCCCCAGCCCCCCGCAGTTTTAAACACAAATGCCTATATCGTCTACAGTTTTTGAGCTAGAGCTACCAAAATTTTTCTCAAGAAAGGTGTTTACGACCCCCAAACAAATTCAAACTTTGGATGCCACGCCCATCCATACTGTCGTAGCCCCAAACCGCCCCAACTCTTCGCTAAAAACGGGAATGCTTGTATCTTCAAAAGTGTTAAAGCTAGAGTCACCAAATTTGGTGAAAAGATAACTGTTTACAACGCCCAAAAAAACTGCATCATAGTTTTGGAGCCAAGCTCCCCCGTTCCCCAGCCCTCTGCATTTTTAAATCAAAAATGTCCATATTTTCCACAGCTTTTGAGCTAAAACCACCAAATTTGGTGCCAAGATTGGTGATGAAGAGACCCAAAAAATGTAAACGCCACAGACCCCCCCCCCCATACCAGCCCCCAGCCCCCCTCCCACCATATTCTACTATTTTAAGCTAGAGTCACGAAATTTGGTATGAGGATAGCAATTGACATCATACACAGATCTGCAAAAATTTTGGTGTAACGCCCCCATAGCGCCCCAGCCCCCCTTTCCACACATTTAACAAAATTTGAGCTAGCGTCACCAAATTTGGAAGGAAGATAGCTTTTTGGGATCCCTATCTGCCTCAGACAAACCCCATTGCAATCGGGTCTCTTTTTATCGGTTTTATTACTGGTATCGAGTAAACCGCAGTCGGTTGCGTCCGACTGCAAAGTTCCTACTTGTTTTTATAGTTAGTTTGACGCTGTGAACACTTTGAAAACCAGGAATAGGTGTCCGAAATAATAAATTCCAATGCGTGGATTGAGTGACGCACACATTTTATCAATATTTAGGCAGGCACGTTTAATTTGAGATCTATGTATACCTCTTCTTGCATCCTGTAATTATATGAAATTTTTGTGTGTTTTGTAACTGCCAAATTCGTAACAAATGCTTAAAACTTAATTTTATTGAGCCCGGCTGAAAAATATAAACGCCAACGTAAGAAAAACGTTTCGGTTGCTAAGGAGCATGTAGTGTATGTCAAATCAAAATATTTTGGATAATAATAAAATAAATACAATGTACGTCTCTGCTTGAGTAGCGATATTTATATTGGCCCTTAAACGGAGCATAAATGTTAGCCGGCACTCAGGCCTCAGTTAAATTTATCTCTCGCTTAGCCCTAAACGGACATTGAGAAACTTGGAATAGTTACGCTAACTGGACATTGATAAACCGGCCCTTAGTGTAGTTAAAGATTTTAAAGTGAAAAGCTATACTCAATGCGGTACAGAGTACATACACTCATATATTGAGCTTAAAACATAGGTTCGTAGCACAATAGAATCGTTTACTCGAAATAGAACAGTGGGGGCTCCTAGTGAAAGGAAAACTATTATAAGAAGTCCAAGAACAAACCCTTACCCATATAAATGCATATCTCTAAAAAACTCAGATTTTTTAAATTGAAAATTACTTTCGAATGAACTTAAATCAAAAGGTAATAAATTAAATATAAGCTTGCTGCGGACAGCCACTTTTAAAAAAGAGTGCGTTAAATTAAAATAAGGGTATTTTCAAAACAGTCCTGAAAAAACTATTCATATGAGTTTTTGCGATCATCCAATTCGTTTATATACAAAAGACCTAGATTTATCTTTACAAAAGTTCTGATATACCAGTTAAACACGCGATTAGCGTCGTTGACGTGATTTAAGCGCTAATCATCTTGTAAACGCGCGTTTAACTCATACAAGAACTGTCAAACGTAAACACTTCACTGACGTGTTTAACTTTTAAACATGATGATTATTGGAGTGCAACCCTGTGTTTGTTTAACAAAAACCACAGATGGCGCTGTTTTTGCATATTTCAAAGCTGATTGCTATGAAAAAACTTAAATTTGCTAGAAGTAATCATATGTGAACAGCTGTTATCTGTCACAAAAAGAACAAAGAAGTAATGGCAGCAAAAAAAAAAGAGTTAAGGCCCAACCAAACGTTGATTTCTTTCTTAAAGACTCGCGGCACGCAAAGTTTGAACATATGATACGCCGAGTATCGACCCAAACGATGCTTACGCAAGAGTTCGTTGAGTTATTTTTTTAACGAATGCTGTTAAGACTGAATGCATGGTTTGACTGGAGTGAAAACATGCATGAATGCTGAGCAATACAGAGTTGTCGCTGATTTTTTATTCTATGGAAATTATTTAACAAAATTGTTATATCATCATTTTATTGTTTATAAACACATTGATATAATGCTTTAGATCTATAAAAATATCTATAATATGTTTTTAACATGGTATTACATTAATTGTTAACATTTATTTTCAATGGCATAAACAAAGAGCACATGGCAACAATGTTCCACCGCTAAAGCCATATGGTTTGTTTACATTGCAATATAAGAAGAGACAAAGCACTTAAGCAACGTATGGCTATGCCGATGATTCTCAATGCGTAAGCAAACTTTTCGTTCAGTCTTGCAACGAGTCTTTAAGAAAGAAATCAACGTTTGGGTGGGCCTTTAATTGGTGCGATGGGGCAGAAATTTGCCTCATAGAAATATGGCAGAGCAGATTGCAACATCTGCGATCTGCCAGAAAAAAATCACACAAATCCCTCACATATGGCTGCACGCAACTCGAGGTGCATTTTATATTGCATTTGCGCAATACTTATGTGTGCTCTTGATGTTTTGAGCAGATCCTCCATTATTTTTGCCATATCAAAAATTCTTATCATATAAAAAATAATTTGAATAACATTTGTCGCCATCTTTATTCACTTTTCTTTAATTTAGATTTTTTCTGCTGTTTGCTATTCAGTTTGCTTGATTTATAAATGTAAACAAACAGCTGTCAAACTTAATCTTGTGCGAAACAGCTGTTTGATGTGTGAACGCATAAGTTTATCGCAAGTAGATTATCGTACTGACGTGATTAACTTTTCATAGTGTGAACATGGCATAAATTAATGATTTGAAATCACTTTATGAAAAAAAAATTGTGTGTGTCAGCTCCGACGCACGACTCGAGTTAACTCTTTTCCGCAATAACATAACGGGATTTTTAATAATATTATAATGAACTAGCGAATTTTGGACACACTTAAAAAAATAATAAAACAAAAAAACTCATGATTAAAAATAAAGTAAAACCGAAACATACACTTCTTTTCGTTGGCAAATTGTGTGAAGCAGAATTTCGTTCTTCCTCTAAACAATATCAATGTACCAATAATGATCAGCTATATGAATACGAGTGCAGTAAAATTGTAAATCATGTTTGTTCAATGTTCAAATAGGTTTAACATGTTATTCCCGTATTCGTCATAAATTCTGGTTAGTAGATTCATTTTTGTTGTTTGTTTATTAACTTTTGTATTGTTTTCTATAATATTGCATTTATTGGTTATATAGACTGACTGCTTAAATTATTGCAGACGCCCTTAAAAATACCTAGAGTTTGTGATACTAGATGGCTTTTGATAGAACCTGCGGTGTCGAGAATTACACATTACTAGTCTGAACTAAAGTTAAATATTGCTTTAGCTGCTAGCGCCGAAAAATGCCGCAAGGCTAAAATTTTACGTGGGCTGCACTGCGACAACGTTAATTTGCTATATTTATTATTTTTGAAGTCAATACTATCTTAAGGAGAAAATTATTCCACCGGGTATCCACATTGACACCTTTACTGAGGACTACACGCATTTTTCCGTAGACTTGTACGTGAGATATGCTTTTCAGCAAATAAAAAAATTTTATGAGTGTAAAAACTCACGGGCGATGTGTTACCACCTGTTTCATTATGTTTCAACTTGTATAATATCTGCATGAGATTTGTTCAGCCAAATTCATTGCAATAAGTCGCGCTGTTTTTGCGTCCAGATATATATTAAACTTTGAATCGAATGCAAGAATGTTAAGTTTATCTCGATGCATCCATTTAAATTGTGCTCAATTTGTACTACATTCTTAATTCTGAAAAATTTAAGCCGCTGTATTTGAATGCAAAAGTTTTTGTATCTTTCACACGTACTCGCATGATGTGTGTCAAGTTACCAACGGTTCGCCAGCAACGATTTTCGGAACTTAGTTCATGAGTCGGAAGCAAATATGATCAAACGCATTGTTATGCGTTTTTCTAAATGAAACCTAATAAATATTGATGCTGAATAAATTATTTTTGTTTACATTTATCGTTTGTCATATTGCAGCTTTAAAAATGGGTAAAATAAGTTATTGAAATATCACACTTCCAGCATTTCTTAAATATCTCATCTCAGAGATAATGGCCTCAAATATGGCTGGTATCCAATTTAGCCTAGAATTTCACATATTTTATGCAAAAATTCTTATGGAAGTCTATCCCATAGTTTTTGAGAAATTTTTGAAAGAGTGCAGCTACTTCGGTACAAGCCCTGTACAAAATGACCGCGAAAATATATGCGTGGTTCTCAAGCCTTAATGTCTTTTCTCAGAGATAATGGCATCAAACGAGGCATTAACCGAATTAAATCAATTCTTTGAGAAGCTATAACAAATAGTTTAATAAAGAATTGTCACCGAGTTTTTGTGAAAATAAACTTATTGTTAATTAACCTCAAAGAGTTCATGTAAAAGGCCTATCGAGCTGGTAGTTCGTGTATGAACAGAACTATTGTCCAAAAGAAAGCTGACTGATATGGCGGTGGTTTCATTCATTTGTTTTCCATATAAGTAACTAGGTGGCACTCTTTTGTTCCAAAATGAAAATCGTTGCTAACTTCCTTCTTTTCTCCAATATAATGGCCTCAGTTGGACGGTAGCTGGGGATATAGGCCGCAACTTCTCCATTAATTTCATATATTAATCATTAAAATCTGTCCCTCAGTTCTTGTGAAAAATGCATTTATGTATATATTTCAATAAATATATGTAATGTACACAAATAATTGCCACAATTACAAAAAGGCTGCCGGTTTTTTAAAAATGTTCGCTATGTATTGACTTTCTTCAATTAAAATTACCTAATATTAACTTTGATCATGCATAAATAACCTTACTCTAACATTCTTCAGCCATTTATGGCGCATTTTCTGTGTAAATAGTATTATGTACTTTTTGACATTTCAGCCAAAGAACTTTTCCGTAAAGACAAGTTGGCTGCTTGTTGGTGTATATACATTTATGTGGATATATAACTGGATAAAATAAAGTTTTGACAATTCTCATACTTGAGGAGACGATGCGTAAAACAATACCGGCAAATAAGTAGAATGTCCGATACGAGTGCGGTTGCTATACCAGAGTTTTGAATGCGTAAGTAGTTGATCTTTCTTCAAAGTTTGGTTTGACTTATTATATATTATTCTTATTGCAGTTCTTAAACATTTGTCAAATCATGTACATGTACATATATGTTCGCCGTTTCGATCTCTTACTCAAAACCAGATCAGTACGATCACTAAACGGTATCACTTGCATATCATGTCCTTGCTGGCTGGTTTCGCAAATGCAAACTTGAAATGTGCAAGAACTTTGTCAGGTACATTAAGTCGGTAAGTCAATATGCCTTTACTCAGTTGGCAATAATCGTTAATCTCATTATTTACTTGCAGTCGTTGCAGTAAAATGTGAAGGTTCTCAATGATATTGTCAAAAGCGGTGAGTTTAATTTGTTCTCCCTTTGATATTTTGTTTTATATATGAACAATTTGTATACTGCCGGGCATTGAGTACCTGTTAAAGGATGGCGTCTCGCAAACTTTGATTGTGGGCCACAATTTGGTAACGATAACCACGCTGAAACCCCATCGGGTTCCACACGCAATGGTTTGTGCGAACGCTGCGTGCAGCTGGGCAAGACTCCTAGCATAAGTTTGAACTCAAAGAGTTTTAGCGATGCGTCACAGTCACAGTCCTTGTTGCAGTGGCGCAGCAATCGGTTTGTGTTCGTGCCTGCGCTGCCTGGACATAAATATACTTTCGACGACCAATTGGTAACATTTCGTGGATAACGCGCGTTCAGAATCCCATCGCCAACAATTGCTTTGGCCTGGATCTACCGTTTAACAACATTGTCTCAATGCTTCTACCCTCTGCCTATGGTGGTGTCTTTGGCCCTGATGATCCACTACAAACGCACCAGCAGCAACAGCGAGAAGTGCAGTAGAAATGAGCAGCGAGCTATAGACTTACAAATTCTACGTCCAGCTGGTTGTTCAAGGCATGGCAAGGAAGCAGCTCTAATCGGCAGGGTCAGTGATTGCAAGGCCGATGATGATGCAATGTCCTTTAAAAATGTACCGGAGCTCTTACTTTACGACCACAGTGCTGTCCTTGTTGATAAGTGCGGTGTTTTGGGCAATGCTCTATCCTAGAGTTGCCTGATGGACCCGTTGAACTATGGGCGCATGCTTTCAATTCAGTTGGCACAGATATGTAAGCAATATTTTTAAATTAATTGTGGCACTTGTTATCAAATTCTTTTCAACTGCAGATTTGGCAATCGCGAAGTATAGTTTATCATGGATTGGGAGAAACCGGGACCGGCCATTGGCTTCTTTATTGTAGTATGCAGCTGCACTTATGTCCGGGTGTTATAGCCACCGGAGAATACACACTTCGCTCAGCATCAAAGTAGTAGCCGTAGGAGCATCCTTTAAATGTCAGCAACGCTTATAGCGAGTACAATCATTTAGCAAACGATGAACAGTTCTTCTGCAGATGGCGCTATATGCAAACGTTAGAAACAACCCGATAAACTTGCTTATCAGAATTTATCCAGCACTACATAAGAGTACAAAAACATTTAATATTATCTAAAATTTTTACAGCTGGCCTGACTTGTCTAACAAACAGTAAAAACAGAGAATCCTTATGCATCCAACTGGCTGGAGCGATTGCTTAAAGTAAAACCACTAAGCAGAAAATAACCAAACCAAACTCACATGTATTCATATACTAATGCATTTTGCCCGTTGGTTGCCTACCCCCCGCGCGCCCTCTCTATCAACAAACAGCTCACACTGGCTGCGAGCTCGCTCACATATGAACGCATACATATGCACAACGATTGGATCCAGCGGCTCGAGTCTGCTGTTGCTCAACGTTCGCAAGCAAAGCAGGCAAAGGAATGACTTGCAGTTTCTGCGCTGCACACTTTGTCTGCAAAAATTTGAGCCGAGAGAGTTCTGCAAAGCGCTCTTTTCGCTCTTTTGTCTGCCTGGATCTGATCTCACTGGTACTGAATGATAAACTTCGCCGTACTGAATAAATGCTCTATATTATTTTCTGCTTAGTGGTAAAACGTTTGCGCTTACAGGTATATTTCTTTAAAAAACCAGAATCTTCGTAGGGCATTAAAGAAAACATGCTCTTAATATACTTCTAGCTTGGGAAAAGCGAAACAACAGACTGGCAAAGTGTGAATGCAATTTGACGATTTCACCAAATTTACTTAGGCAACTTACAGCTATAGTGGCTACCTGACGCCGCAAACACCAATGCAATATAAGTTAACAAAAATAATGACTAGTGAATTTCTGGCACACATTTAAAGTGCAACAAGGCAATTATTTATTTTTCTTGGAATACTATAATATAAAGCCCTTAACTTTAAATATTCAATATTTTTAAGTTGCGCAATGTGATCGTAACCAAATCTATTTACTTTTTGTCCTGCCACATGGTTAGCGAGTTCTACTGCGTCGAGCAGGCTACGCCGCAGCAAATACCTTGCAACTGTAAAACCGGCCATAATTCTGTCACCGGCACCAAGTGTATCCACAATATGTTCCGGCTTATAGGCAGTCTTCTTTTAAGCTGCTATTCAGACAATCAGCTCCTGCATTGCCCAATGTGCAAATTATACTCGGATTGTTAGGTTTAAAAGCTTGTTACAAGCTTGTTGTATAGCCTTGCTGGATGGCCAGTAACTTGGAAAAGATAACATAGTCGCACAGACTACAAAGCGGCAAATTCTCTTCGTACAATGACTCAAAATCAAGTGAGATAATGATGCGTTCCTTATTCGCCTTATTTTGCTTTGGAACTGCTCTAATCGTTTTGATTGTTTCGGTGGCCTTGCTTGTCTCAAAGTGTACCCAGCCAAAGCATTTGAAAACGATCTTCTTGAAATCCTCATACGTTACGGTCGGATGGTTTTTATTGCAGTGCACTATAGTGCGTGATCCTGTAGCATGCCAAAGAAATCCACGTCACAACCGAGTAGCCGAAGCACAGGGCTTACATTGGAGGCATTCCCGCCACGCTGCCAAAAATCGTTAACGCATCGCCTGTCTGTGTCTTGGGAAAGGTTTGATTGTTATAAAATTAAGAACGGTGCAGCCCACGCACTGGCTCTAATGTGGCCATGCTAACAAAAAATCTAGAAATTATATATTAAAGGTGAAAAGTTTTGCACGTTTTGTTAGTGCTCAAGACTTGAATTTTGTTAATTAAATTTAATCAAGGTCACACCGATACATATGAACCTTTCAATTGATGAACGTATATTTGAACGTTGATTTATTTGTTTCTTATCGTAAAAGAATTTTACATAATATTATTTTGCTATTTTTATTAAGTTTAATAATTCAACTCTTTTCCGCACCACCATTGAGGTTCAGTTAACAGCGCGTTTTTTTTTAGTGTGGTATCCCCAGTTGGCCTACTCCACAACACAAAATTAAATATGTACATTTAATATTAAGGTATACAAACATATACACTTAATAAACACATCCCTCCAGTACGACCGAACGACGTAAAATGAACGCTGCGTCGACGACTATTTGACAGTCGTTGATGCTTGCTTGAACCCTTTACAATGTGTTCGACTAACGTATTTTGCGTGGCAATGTCCGCTGATTGCGTGAACCCAGTTGAATGAACGCTATGCCATGCAGAGAAGCAACGCAAACTACGCTCGCCGAGCAATAGCATGTATGGAGCGACGCTCGTTCGACTTATTGCCATGCAGACAACGACGTTAGCGCCGCTTTATCGACTTATTTCCATGTATGGAGCATCGTAAGAGACGCTCTATTCTCCTAATGACATGTATAGAGCGTCGTCCTTTCGTGACGCCAATGCCGTCCACAATAATTATACAATAAATCACAACATAATTTGATATATAACAAATATATTTACAATTAAACTAATAAACTATTTTTCTATTTAACTTGTTCCATTTGCTCCGCCTTCCGTTTAAGAGACAATCTCTTAAAATGATATTTATTTTTTGCCACAAGGGCAAGACGCAGCTCCTCCTCCACATTGCCATTGCCTGACTCCGGAATTGAGTCTGGAAAAATATAGAATTATAAAAATTATTTAAACAAATTGTTATAGCAATATCTGTTGATAATATCACCTAACAGAGCTCGATAGAATTTCAACAATGCCTTTTATCCTTTTTTGTTTTTCAACCCACGGATGTTATACTGCCCCACAATTGTGTCGGACAGTAAACAGGGCTGTCCCTTTTTAATCCCAATAGAGGCCAGAATTTTTTTCATTGCTGCTACCTGCAAAACAAAGATACAACACATAAAAGAACATACATATATCAGTTTAATTCTAGCTGATTAACTTACACACAGTTGCAGCGACTCTGGGCCAATCGCTTCCTCCAGCTTCAACAAATCTTCCTAATTTTTGAAAGAAAATATTTGTGAGATGTCCTCTGCTTGTGTTTTGTCACTGACCAGCTGCCGAATCAACACAGTCTGGTCAGCAATTTGGCCTGCCAGCACCTTCATCTG